>DF241817.1:0-74735 GCA_000507305.1 Breviolum minutum Mf 1.05b.01
AATTCAATTCAGTGGATAGTGGAACATGGAAAAATCCAAACCACCAATCAATACTTGGCGGACGGAGATGTGCAAAAACTAGAAAGAGACAGAACCGCCGAACAAAAACAGAACCCACCACAATCCAAGTAATGATAAGAAGGTACTTTGTACAACTGCTCTTGGATGCTCTTATGATCTTTGTTGCCTCAATGTTCATTTTCATCTAGATGGTGGTTTCAACCCATATGAAAGAATGATCAATTTTTCCCAAAAAGTCAGTGTAAGAATGCCATGAAACCTTTGAAACCATCAACCTCAAACCTCCCAACTTTGCTAAAAATCAATTGGGTTTTCCCCCCAAATCATCCATTTTACAATAGGGTTTTCCATTCAAAAAAACCATCCATTTTGGTGGGTTTACCCTTATTTTTCGGAAAACACCTACCGATGGGCCCTCAAAACCCTGCTCGCTCCCAGCTGTGCCACCCCCAGGACTGGACGCCTCAGGACAGTCCTCCCAACAGAGCTTCAGTGGATCTACTTTGCAGCTAGGCGTTTGAAGTACCAAATCTTGCACCTGGAACCACCGAGAGATTTTCCTAAGGGGGGTTCCCCAAGCTGGGTGGGTTGTAACTTTGGGGAAAGCCCGAGAATTTTTAGGGAAACATTTAAAGAAACGGTGGGGGGAAGATTTGGGGGGATTCCCCAAAATGGATGGATGGTGAGATGTATGTGTAGCTGTGTACGAAGAAAATGCGCCCCAAATCAATGATTGGAGCCAAGCAATTTTTTCCAAATTATGGAGATCTCCCCGAAATTTCATTGGAGGTTCTCCAAATGAATATCGTTGTGCTTGTGTTTTTTTTGGATCGGAAAAAATCTGGGGCCAAGTTGGACCATTGATTGGTCCACGTGTTTTTTAACATGTACTTGTACCTTGCTTGTTTGCTTGATCGGTACAAACTCCAAGGATATATTTCGTGGCATGGTCAGGTATGAGGATGCGAGTTACCCCTCCAAAGATATACTGTCATCTTGGTGGTGACGTTTTTCAACATCCTGGGGCCCGGTTGGTTTAGTATCCTACGGTATTATGGCATAATAAAATCCTTCAACAAAGCACTAAACTACCATTTAAATAAATCTTTCGGAGGTAACATCCATTCCAAACCACTAAATCACTGAAAAAAACAGACTTTCCAGGTCAACATTCAATCCAGCATCAATCCTTAGTCCCGATGCTGATTGAGCAGCCGCACCTCAAGCCATGCACGTTCCAAAGCCACTTGACGTTGCTCGGATTTGCGGCGAAAACCATAGCGCCCCACGATGGAAGCATTCATTTTTTGCAGGAGAAAGGTAGTGTTTCAGTGCTTTTGTTTTGTTTCTGGTTGATTTGGGGAAACTGTTTGGTTGACTTTAGTGTTTTGGTTGATTTGGAGGTTGACTTGTTTCTGGTTGATGGATTCTTGACAATGACTTGAAATGATCGGGGTCACCCTCCCTGAAACGAAACGAATAAAATGTATAATATCAAAACAAATCCAAGAAGGTGAAAAGTAGTCTTCAAAAAAACATCACCTCTCTTCAGGTTTTTGTTGGTTGCTGTACAGTTTCAGGTAGTTTCTTTTGTTTTTTTAGTTGGGAAGTGTCCCCAGAAATTTCCTATGGTTACAATAATTGATGAGTTGAAGATGATTGACCCATCCGAGTAGATGATGAACAGGACTCCTCACTAGGAGCGAAACAAAAACTCTTGGTGAATGATGATTTAAGTAAATTCTATGAATCTTCGAGAAACACCATGTTCATCAAAATAGTCCCCAGGTGATGACATTTCAATGTGAAGGTGCCAAAAAAACGGCTTTTTGGGCCTGGATTCCTGGATTTCAATGGATTTCAATGTTTAAATATGGCTAGCTTCACCAACAAACATGCGAGACTTCGACTTCATGACTTCATGTTTTGGCTGACCGATTTGATTCGACGTCCAATGCTGGCAACAAAAACCACCAACGATTTCGGAGGTGAAGAAATTAGTTAAAGCAATCATCCAAAATCATGCTAATGGAGCATTATCATTATCATCGTTATCATCATTCTTATTATGATTATGACTGGGATGACAATACTGGACATATTTTTTGTTACTAAAAGAGTATGTACAACCGTCCTTATTCTAGATCAAAAAGAACCTGTCAAGATATCAAGATCAACATCTTACCAACCTTCATGTTTTTTCCTTTCCTTCTGGATTTTTGTTCATATTTTTTTTCCACCCAGCACCATCACCCAGCACAACAGTTCACCCACAAGGTGGTCCTGTACCCATTGTCCTCGATAGGTGGTCAAACCATGTTTATGTACATAGAGACCTCGCGTCCGTTGGGTCAGTTGGTCACCTGCTGGTCACTAACCAACTCCCCCCAAAAAATGCTTCCCCAAATGGGAACGGAATAATTTTTGGTTGAACGTCGCAAATTGGGGGAATATACAATTTCAATAAATTTCATTTATGGCTTGAAATTGATGGTATCCATAAAATGGGGGGTAAGAATATTCCAGTCCCATTTGGGGAGAAAATTGGGTATGGTTCAAAGTGAATGTGAAGAAAATCTAAGTGAATTCATTGCTATGGTTTCTGAGGTATCTAAACTCCAAGTGTCCATCATCATCATCATCATCATCATCATCATCATCATCATCATCATCATCATCATCATCATCATCATCATCATCATCATCATCATCATCATCATCATCCATTTGTGAATCAGGTCATCTGTTGTGATTTTCAACCAGTAAACATGTGACTGGTAGGGAACCCAAAAACATCCAAGAATGACAAGATGTTTAACCAATCCAATCAACCAAAAACTCGGCAAAACTTCTGAAGGTCCAACCAACTTGTAGTAAACTGCCAAACCCCGAAACCGGAACCAACAACTCCAAGGGTTTTTCAGGCTGCTTAGGGGTGCTAAAGGACTAGGAATTCGGTGCGACAACAAGCAGATTCGTTGTATGCAAACGACCCAAGACTTGGATGATGATGATGATGATGATGATGATGATGTCATCATTAGTATCATTATATTGTCATTGTATTTTGTTGCACAGACTCATCTGAACCTATGTGGTGATTTCAATCCCCTTTCTGCAATCTTCCTGAAGATGGGTTCGAATCTTCCCCCAAAAAATGTGAGCCGCAGGGTTTCAAAAACAGGTGGTTTTTACCACGAACCAAAGCTTCCAATTGGAGAAATGCTAACTCTTGGGGGGGTTACGCGGTTGACTACTAGTTCATTTGCACCTTTGTAACGAAATTGCAGGACAACTCTCCCCAACCAAAGGGGGAACTCAAATCAACGTTTATTCGTATACCAGAATCACCCAAGTGTCCCTTGACGAAAGTCATCCCACCTTCAATGACCCCATACGGAATTGTGGTTGATGAGTTTATCCCCTATTGCATGGAAACAATGGGAGTTTAGAGTCCAGCACATTCGAAGAATGCAAAAAAATCCTACCCCGCCAAAAAATGCGAGTTCCATTGCCATGTTAGTCTAGTTGGTGGTTGAACCAACCCGTTTGAAACATATGAGTCAAATTGGATCATCTACCCCAAGGTTCGGGGTGAACATAAAACATATTTGAGTTGCCACCAGCTAGTTTAATATACTTCCCAATTACTTCCCACATGACCGGGCAGTTTTTCATCCTCAAAAAAAACCCTATATACCCTAACCAAGCGTCTTTTTACTGGAAGATAAAGTACGGCCAACTCACCCAATGGGAAACCGCACCATAACCTTCCGCAGCACTCTTCCTGGCGGCATCCCAGAGAGCGTTTTACCGGTGGGAAAAAATGCCGAAGCAACTCATGGGCCACCTGTGAAAACCCTATATTTTTTGGACGATGCAAGAAAAGGTTCTTGGATTCCAAAAAATCTCCAACAGGACCGATCCTGAACGGACCCCGAAAAAACCTGAGAATCTAATAGCTCGATCGCAACTTCCATCTCGGGGTCCGGTGAGATTCGGTCTCATTCAATTTTTGATGGATGGATGTTTTTTGAGGATCAATTTTTTTTTTGAATATATTTTGAAGATTTAAATCCCTCAAACTTTTTTTTGGGGTATTTTTGAGAAATAAGTCCCTATACATTGAGGCTTTTTATTTCTGATACAACTTCCAGGGATCCTCGCTTTGTTTTTCGAGGGATCCGCTATGATTCCCTAATGACGAATGTCCATCCCTTTCTACACCTTGTAGACCACCCTGAGATTGTAACCGATGAAAGAGATGGTCCATCATTGAAGAGTCAAACACACCTAGGTCTGTTTGCCTGTGGTTTTGAAACAGTACGGAAGTCCACCAGAGTGCAGTTTCAAAGCAAATTTCATGCAGTTTTCAAAGCTGATTTAATATTATCATATATTATCTAATGTAATATTTATTTGTTCAATGTCTTGTTTCTTTCCCGGTGGAAGCCCTTTGATGGGACAAAAGGCCATAAACACCCAGAATACAAGAGAATTAAACAGCTAAAGAAGAGCTTTGAAAACCAAAAAGAACTAGAAAACCACCTAAAAACCTGCCCAACACTAAAAAACCAAAAAAACCTCGAGAAAACCAAAAAAANATGAAAAATAGAAAGATACATATGTTTTTGAACATGTTACTTTAAATCTACTCAAATAATATTCACTGTGTTCTACTCAAAATTTCAAATGAAGCCTTTAATTGCATCTTAAATCTTAAAGAAAGACAACTAATTTTCAAAATAAAGGTATTTGGTGATTGAAAGAAGGTTCTCTTTTGAAGTAGAACTGCTCCACACAAGAGACGGCAATAGCTCTACTTTAAGAACAAACATTTCAAATAGCAAAGCCTCCTTAAAAAGAATTGCTGTTTAAGAACAAGAAGAGATGACTTTCAATGAAATTGAATATTGGAGTGATCACCTTTCAACCGTTTCTGAGAAGACGGTAGTTTGTGAGAGGTGCTTGCAGAAAGGTTACTATATAATAAAAGCTAATTGATTCAAATGAAACAAGTTTAGTTTACTTTAGGGAACAACGCATTAAAAGATATAGTCAAATTTCATGTCTTTATATGATGATGAAAATTTGTGATATCTTGTGATATTTCTATTTCATAAATCAATAAAAAGTTGCACTCTGGTGGCCTGCCAGCCTCTTTTGAAATCTGGGAATCGAATCCTCTCCAAACACATGGGAACCTCAAAATGGATATAGACGACCCTTTTATATAGCAATATTCAAAGAAAAGACCTGTTTCGTTGTGACATGTTCACATTGAAATACTGATTGGTTCCATGACGGAATCCTGAAACAATGGTTTTGTACAAAGCAACTTTGAAAAAACGAAAGTTTAGCAAACATCCAGTCTCCCATGGCATGACCTCCCTCACCCTCCTCCACTGTCCAATAAAGACATCACCATCCGCGTGGATGAATTGCCCATGGCCCTAGCAAATCATGAACTTCAAAAAGGTGGGTCCCCATGGCCAGATTTTTATCCAGAAAATGATGGATGATTTCTTTTCCACTGAGGGAAGGGGCCCGTTTGGGGCTTGAAATTGTGGACCCAAATATTAAAAAAAAAAGACACCCGGAAAGTTTAACAGCAAGTTTGTCTCCCCTGAAAGCCATGATGGGAAAGGAAGACTTCCTTTCGGGGATTCGGCAATTTTTTTTGTGTCAAACTTCTAGGGAGTACTGAGTACTTCTCAGTGTTGGGAAAATATGTTTCAAGTAAGTCTTTGGAAAAACAATAACAAAACCAGGAAACCATCTATGTGCGAGATGAGATATGTATACCGTATAGTATAGCTTCAAAAAATGAGGGCCTGGATTTTTCTCATGAAATAATCGTCTCTTCGAAAGGGATATCTAATGCAATCACATGAATCTATCAAATCACATTATATTTTTTCGGTGAAATTTCTTCATAGTTTTTGAGTGCCAATCCGGATGAAACCCACAGTACGAAATGTTGCTGGGGGAAAGCTCTAAAGGTGAACCATACTACACTACATCTACACTACACTACTACCCTCCCCCTGAAAACGAACAGCAAGTTTGGCCATCAAAACATGATCGGAATGAAACATGGATTTTACCGGCTTTCCTTTTGAACTGGTCCCTTTTGTGGCTGACATTTCTTACCTTTTTCAGGGGGTTAAGACATATTTCAGCAACCAGACCTTTGGAACCTATTGTTTTGGGAATTCGGTTTCTGGACCCAACATTTCGCCACATTAAAAAAACCCGTTAGATTTTTTGTGACTGAACTCATCCGTTGTTTCTTTGTTGCAGATTTGTTGAGACAAAAAAAATCGATGTCCATTGTTCGAAGGAAAAAACTCATGGACATCTAATCTAAGGGCCCCCCTACCAAGAAATAGCCGGCATGTTTTTTTTTTGATTTTTTGAGGGATCATGGTGGCTCATAAACTGTTCATACTGTTGATGGTTCAGAAATCCCAAACTACCACTTTGGGATGGTGCTAAAACCTTGTAAAATAATGGGATAAGCTGTCAACCTCAACTGGTGAGTTTGCCGATATCTGGTTTTCCATCAGATTTCCCATCCGCCAAAAACACCCGCAAGGGAAAACCTCCGCGTAATTGTGGATCCATTGCCCTGTGAAAGAAGCACCATCTGGCCACTCTTGTCGACCTCGGAAAACACCATGGGAGATGGGGAGTGGGTTCGTTCCCGAAACCCAAAGGAGCCATGAAAAAAACCATCCTACGTTTCATTATACTGGTTGGAATTTTAGGGGTCCTTATAATGGTTTATTGAAATCCCCACAGAACGGGGTAGAAAAAATCCCCAATTTTTCACCAAACAACCAGGTTTCTTTCTTCTTTGCTCAAATGTTCAATGTACGGTATATTTACCTACGTACATTTGTGTAGTTCTTGGGGCAAATGCAGGTAAATATATTATACATTGAGCATTTGGGCAATAAACAACAATAGGATCCCAGGTTGAATATATGATAGAATCAAATATTTGATGAATTTCCACCGATTTTTGTGAGTAAAGCTGCTAAAAGACTGCTTTCACAACATCACCTACAAAAGTTGTAATGAAACAAATGTTTAGTGATTCTCAGTGCTCAAATTTCTGATTTGATCTATTCCAAGAAAAAGTTCTATCAGAATCAGCCCTTTTGAGAGGTCTATCTAATCACCCAGGAGGTCTTAAGGACAAACCTTTGCCATTGCCACTTTGTTTGGTCGACTGAACTTCCAATCAATCATCTACACCCCCAAAGTCTAACATAGCCCCTGACAAAATGATGGGAAAGGAAGACGATCCTTTCCTTTTGGGATGATAATATTTTCAGGGGCGAGTCTACTCCTCCAAAATATCCTGAACCGTCGTGCGAGCTGGCAGGAAGATGTTTCCAACAGCAACATATATCGAAGTATTTAAGGCTTCCCAATGCCCTTTTCCCCCCAAGAAAGAAAACCTACAAGTCAGGCATTAAAAAAAACCATGGTGGGAAATAACTGTGGTATCATAATCCCTGAATATGGCCAGAAATTTCTTTGGGTACCAGTGGTATTGGGGGGGAGGGCCCTTAGATTCCGATGAAAAGGGCAAGCACCTGACCGGTAAGAAACCGTGCCCATGGGATCCCTTAGCTGGAACTTATACCCCAAAAGATCCCAAATCCTTGGCATCCAGCAAAAAAAACCTCTCCAAACCCCCCAAATCCTGAAAATTCCAAATCCCATTTTCCAAGGTCTGAAAAAAACCCAAAAAAACCCTCAAAACCATACCTTTTCGCAAAACGAGTACATGGATTCCTTCCTACCCCGGGCCTTTCCCAAAACACAGGTACACCACCTGGGTACCCCAAACCAAGACCATGTCGTTGGTTTCCCTGCCACTGTCCTTTGTACGTGGCACCTTGAAACGACCGAGCGGAGATAGGTTGGAAGGTCGGGACCGGTCAGGTGTTCGCAACTGGGCTTCACCTCCCCAACCCGGGAAGCCATCGAAAAAACCACCAGGATCTAATTTACATGTTGGCAGTAGGGGATCTCGAAGTAAACCTTCATTTGGGTAGATCCAAACTTCAACTTTTCTTTCTTCACACTTTTGCAGTTTTTTTTCCGGATTTTGTCGAAAGGAATGAAATTTCAACCGCAAGGATATTGAAAGCTGCATTCATTTCAGTACCTTTGCTGCAAAATTCTGAATGAATGAAATGTACCACAACAGTCACATGGATCCGTCATCGGTTAATGGCCATGGCTAGTATTTCGAGAAGATCATACAAATGAAAAAACGATGTAGTTGAGAGTGTCACTTCCAATTCCTAAAAAATCACCTAAACAATTCCCAAAAAATCACTTGACAGCTACCCAAAAGGAAATAGGTCCAACATCATCATTTTTGTTGGGTCACTGCAACATCTATTGTAATGAGATCTTTGGAGGGTCAATCACATCATTACATGGAGACCCCAGTAGTTAGGGAGATGTAACCCCATATCCACTTAACCCCAGTAAGTGGGTGTAACCCACAAAAATTACATCCACATATCATATCTAAACAACAGGTAGGAGCCAGGGGCCATGAATTTTATCCTTAAGAAAGCAGGGAAGTTTTTCGTGTCCTAAAGCTTGAATTTGAAACCTGTAAACAATTCGAACGCAGGTTTTTGCCCGCCGTTCTTTCACAAAAATCTTCGCACCAGCAGCTGGAAAACTTCTACGTTTTTACGTACACGCCAACGTCATTGCTGAGGTCTGAACCAAAAAAAACCGAACAAGCTGTAAACCTACATGTTTAAGACATAGAAAAGGGAGCGGGTTACCTCAACATGCTTAACGACGTTTGAGGCATAGAAAAGGCAAGGAAATTTGCTGATATGAGGCTCCAAACATGAAAAAATCAACGCTATACTCCGATGTGCTATTACAATGTTTGATATGCCTTTGACAATATGTAAAAACATAACCTGTATATAAATGTATATCAAATAAATTCACATTTCAGCACATTTCTGAAAAGTTAAGGGAAATCAAATAAATTCATCAACATCTCCACCCATCCCAGGCAACAACACATCTTTTTGTTGGCAACATCAGCTGTCGTCTGCAGGTTCCACTTAAATGCCACGGGAGCCGTTCCGCCATCTCAACTGCGGCTACGCTCACGTCTCCGCCGATCACGGTCTTTCCCTGGCGTTGTTTGGGGGGGGGTGAACTACCCTTGGAACCCTAAACAAACTAGATTTTTATGGTTGTTTCAATTGGATGAATGGAAAACCTTTACTTGGGGAAATGGTTGGAAATCACCAAATTATCCATTTAAAACTGGATGTTTAGGGTTCCAGGTAATGGTAAATTGAAGGTTTCGATATTTGGGATTCCCTTCTGAAAGGGATTGCTATTTAGGGTTTCTATAAGAAAATTCCAACAGAAAGGCTGGAACATACCCCCACAAATACCTCGAAAATACTTGAACTTAAACATAAAAAGGAAATCCAAATCATAAAGAGGTGGTTCAGGAGATTCGGTATGGTTTCAGCATTATGGTGGAATTTTCTCAGATTCCGGCAAATGTAGGTACCTGGAACCCTAAACAGGAACCCCTTGGTTTTGATTTGGAAAAGACCGTGTTTTGAGGGTTCGAGGTAAACTGGTTGGTGGTTTCAACCCAATCAAAAAATATGCTCGTCAAAATGGGTTCATCTTCCCCAAGGTTCGGGGTGAACATTCCATAAATATTTGCGTTGCCACCACCTAGATTTGCTGTCACATCCCCAACTATTCATACCTGGTAGCTTCAAGGCTTCACTTTTTTACTGGTTCTTTCAATTGGATGATTGGATGATGAACCATTGGCCAAGTAAGTAAAATAAGTAAATATTCCATTCCCATCCATCACCTCCAAAACCCCCGCTGTTTCTGACCGTGGCACCTCGTCCCGAAGGGCTGCGGGAGCGTCGGCCTCGACGCTCCTTGTCTCGGTCGGAACGACCATCGCGACCGCGATCCCGGTCGCGGTCGCGGTCGCCGTGGCGGCGGTGGCCACCTGGTCAGTTGTATATGAAGGGCACCCCCATAAATATATAGTGTTGCTTCATGGCAGTTATAAAGGTATACAAATACCAAAAAACCAATATGTATATATATATATATTGATAAAAATATAAATATATATATATACATATTACATATATATATATATACATATATATCAATATGATAAATACAAATATGTATGCATACCGACTTATTTGTATACATTTGATCATTTTTCTAGTAGAACATGACCCTCCCATTTTTGAAACTTCAAGTTGTTGACCCTTTCAACAAAAATCGGTTCC
Source organism: Breviolum minutum Mf 1.05b.01 (assembly GCA_000507305.1). Classification (NCBI taxonomy): domain Eukaryota; class Dinophyceae; order Suessiales; family Symbiodiniaceae; genus Breviolum; species Breviolum minutum. The sequence continues at coordinate 10,365 of DF241817.1, forward strand.
AACCCAACAAACCTTCCCCANTATATATATATACATATTACATATATATATATATACATATATATCAATATGATAAATACAAATATGTATGCATACCGACTTATTTGTATACATTTGATCATTTTTCTAGTAGAACATGACCCTCCCATTTTTGAAACTTCAAGTTGTTGACCCTTTCAACAAAAATCGGTTCCAACCCAACAAACCTTCCCCAAAAAACAAAAACCCCTTGGTACCAAAAATGTTGGCTGGAAAACCTCCACCTTTTTTTTTTTGGAACATACATCGACTCAATCCGGGTCTAAAACTTCCATTTTGTTAGTTTACCCGGAGGGTTGGCCCCTTGGCAACATTTCAGGGGTCATTATATTACCAACCCAAACAATGCCACTATTAAAAAAGGGGAATCCCTCAAAATCACCATTGATTTGCACCAAGTTTGATCCCCCCCAAACTGGGTAATCTAATGACCCCTGAATTTTGTGGTGAATCTTTTGGTGAAAAAAAAACCTCCTCGCCTCGACTGTGATTCCTTTCCTCTTTGCCATCCTGGCGGTTTCATCCAATCGATTACCATTGGGTAGTTCACAACCGCGGTTGATGCCCTCATTTTCTTGGGAAAAAACATCCCCTGGTTTTTGAACAAATTGAAACAACAAAAAGGTCAGCAAAGCATCATCAAAAGGAAGGGTACATCTCAAATTTCCTTTGAAAGGCTCCAAAACAAAGGATTTCAAATTGATGAAATTTCAAGATTTACCCTCCCTTTCAAACTATTACCAGTATAGCAACAAAAAACACCATGAACAAACGGGGAAAAAACCCGTTTTTTGCCCCATGAACAAAAAACACCATGAACAAACGGGGGAAAATCCCGTTTTTTGCCCCACAAAAAAAAGGAGAGGCCGAATCTCGTTTTCCCAAAATCCCATGGCTTTTGAGGGTCCAGATCTGGACGGCTCGAGCGGCCCGATCTGGAAGGCCATACTCGTTGAGTTAGTTTGTTTCTTATCGGACTGCCGATAATCCCCAAATGCGCATCCCCCCCCAAAAAAAAACCGTTTGGTGTTTTGAAAAAACTGCGGTTTTGTGTCCACATTTTGCCAGCTTTTGCTTTCAAATGATACCGTACCTTCAAATTTCATGCCATTTCAAGTTACTTAAGATGAAATTGTTTCACCACCTCAGCATTCAACAGAATGGGGAGAGGTGTGGTGTTGAGTTTCCTTATGTGCCAAGGTCTAAACTCCTTATATTGGGGATGGTCATCCACCTTTAATAGGGAATCCTTAAAATGGCTATATAAATCCTTACTATCGGGTTGATGACCATCCCCTATATGAAAATACTGGGAGTTTAGACCCTACCCAGTAGCACACATAGTTAAACCATCCTGGGCGATCTTTTAGCTTCATCGAAAAGGTGCTACTTAACCCCTCCAAAAAAACCGTCAGGAATATTTGTATCTCAGTCTTCTATGATAGCCTTTGAATCAAAGAAACAAATCCCATGGTTTTTTCTTGTCGTTACATCTTTTTTTGTCGAAACCTTCGACTCGGATGTTAAATCTTCACCAATTTTTCGACTCTTTGAAATCCAACTTTTTGACATTGGGAAGGATTTGCCGATTTGGAAAAGCAATTTTGAGATCCGAAAAGTACCACCGAAAACTTTGATTCTGAAGATGTTTTTCGGGGACAACTCTGCAACCTTGCTTTGAGAAAATAGCCGGTGAGCAGTTAAGATTCCGGTGACTGACGGGATCATTGATTTTCATTGCTATGTTTGAATCCTGAGATACCTGAGGGTAGTTCTTATCATCCATTACCAATTAACTGAAAAATGCGCGGTGCTTGTGGTTTTTCTCGGTCTTTTCACATTTTTCACTCAGAACTATCCTGGGATTTTTTTCACTGACCTCATGACACCCGTTGGATGCTTCAGAAATCCCACAACTGGCAACCGCCACTGAAAAAACATGGTGCCTAAAACCACCGAAACGTAAAAACATGTGTCCAAACTTCCGACCACAAAATGGAAACCGCCGGAGTTCTGAGCCAATCGAGTTGTAAAGCATGTGACCTCCCTTTCCTCCCCCAGAAGTTGTTGCTGGTACCCAAAGGGACTTCAACAAATTGAATAAGGTAGCACAGATTGTATCCTATAGTGATGATACCAATCTGAGATCACAATCAGTTTGTAAAGGTTACCAAGTCTTCAAAGGAAACTGAGTAGTACTCTATCCCTAAGCAGTTGCTCATGGATGATTGTCACTTCGTACTTTTCAAAACCCTCGCCATCCCGGTTGCGTTTTTCGCACCCGCCTTCTCCTTACGATCGCCTCGACCATCTTTACCATCTTTATCTTTGCCATCCCGACCGTTTTTGCCGTCCTTAGCTTTCTTGTCCTGAAAGACAAGAAACACATGTGGATGATGTTAAAACACCCCAAAAAAGGAACAACTATAGTTAGAATGACAACCGCAACCATAAACAACCACAATTATACTTGTCTGCTTGAAAACTTCAATACACATGAACGGAACCTCCAACTGGCAAACTCTTTCCCCGAAGCCAAACACATGATATCAAAACTGGCAAACTGTGGTCCTTGTCCTCTTTTTGGCGTTGCTCCGCTTTTTCTGCTCGCACGCGCGAGACACTTCTCTTTTTAAGGCCACATTTTGGGCATTCCTCGTCATCCATGACGAAAGGAAAACTGGCGAAACTCCCCCATCAGTGACCTATGGTGAACCCTGTGGCTGCCAAGCGCCAAAAACTAACCGCCAATGGTCTGGCGATGGGAATCCAGGTGATCTTTGTCTCAATTTTTTGCTACTCCAAATTTTTTTTATCAAACACAGACTTTTTTTTGGCAAACTCACCACCAAGTCAAAGCTTGGTGAGTAAAAAAATCTCACATCCTAAAACAGCAACAACTAACCAACCAACCCACCGTCACCAACCAACCAACCAACCAACCAACCGTCACCAACCAACCAACCAACCAACCAACCAACCAACCAACCAACCAACCAACCAACCAACCAACCAACCAACCAACCAACCAACCAACCAACAAGGACAAGTTTTTGATCCCAGTTTTTTCAGGCACCAACCCACCGACGACCAAAAAACATCCACTGAACCGAGCCGCGTCTTTGGTTCCGAAGACCAAAAATCCACAGCCCGGGCCTTTGGGGATGGATTTCGGATGGAAGGTTTTTTTCTGGTTGGTGGTTGAACCACCCCCTTTGAAAAATATGCGAAAGTCAAAATGGGTGAACATCTTCCCCAAGGTTCGGGGTGAACAAAAAAAAATATTTGAGTTGCCACCACCCAGTTTTGTTCCTACAAACTGAGTGGAAAGAAATGATATAAAATGGATGATCAACGCAATAAATAGATTCAACAAAAGGTGACATTTTAGTATATATGGAGGTGTCCTAAAATGGTGGGTGGTACCCAACAAACCCATAGGTTTGAACCTACTAAAAATCATCGGCACTTGGGGTTTTTTGGGGGTACCACCATCTAAGGAAACACCTAATATACACACCAATCACCTGACCCAATTGCAAAAAGAAAAGTTCAACAAAGGTTCGATCCACGGGAAGCCAAACCAGCATGAAAACTGTCCGGTTTTCATGTTTTTTTTTGGTATCGCTATAATATATACCCTCCAATAAACTAACCTAGTTGGTGGTTCAACCATTTGAAAACTATGCTCGTCAAATTGGATCATTTCCCCAGGTAAGGGTAAAAATAAAACATATTTGAGTTGCCACCACCAAGTAACATGGCTGGCTGGAAATTCACCACACTTCCAATAGGAAATTCATACATCTTCTTTCATGGTAGACTTTCCATTGCGACCTGTTAGCTATACTGGAGGGTATCCTAAAAATATACATAGCACCTGTGATCACAGTCAGAATTTTTCCCATGGAAAAAGTTACACGGCTGCCCCGAAGTGAGAACGGTTTGGGGTATCTTAGCGATGATTGGTTTCCTTGGTTTATTAAAGCGGGGTTTTTCGGCAACGTTGCCTTTGAAAAGGCAAAGCCGAAGATCTCATTTCGAAAAATTCCCCCACCCTGTTCCCATTGAGGGATACCCTGCCAGACACATTGGACAGGTCTGGAATTTGAGTCTCAAAAACCCTGTGTACATGAAGCCATGAGTTCTCCTGATTGGTGAGAATGACAGGATCCTGAGAAATCATGGCGGCCATGAAAGAATCCCGGAATAAAAACTGGGTAGTTTTTTCATCAACTCTCAACCAGCAAAATCCTTGAAACACAAAGAAATTGGATTTTTTAAAGGTAGGTTATCATCAACTAAGATCCACTTCGAATTAAAAACGACATATCATATCAAGTGATCCTTCCCCCCCAATCCTTGAAAGCTGTAATTCCACCCCTGAAGTTTGAAGCACAAACAACTCGCACCTGAAAAATTGCAATCAGAGCCTCCAAAAAGGGAAGGCCTATACTGTCCAACAACATCCCATTTCTCTGCTTTTGCTGTTAATTGTCGGTATCCCGGTATCCCTTTTTTGGCTCCTCGTTTGAAACTCTTCAAGGAAAAATTTGAAGGCCATTTGTGTTGGGGTACCCTCCAAGGAACTAACATATCCCACCTTGGGAAACGGAAAAAATGCCATCTTTTGGGGGATATGTATCCGTTCCCTGGAGGGTATTCTTAAGGTATTTATTTATCAACTAAACATTCAATCATCTTTATATCTTGGATCTATCCCCCACCCAGAATTCCAGTGGCAATATGTATCTGTTCCCTGGAGGGTATCGACCTGCTGACATCTTTTGTTTGTTGGATTTGTTCCCAGGATCCCCGGACAATCCCAGTCACCTTCTCTTCGGGCCTGGGTGTATCGAGTCGTATCAGACAATCCGACAAGAGATATCGTATCAGAATATAGAAATAAATGGTTTATTATAGATACTGTAGGTTGTATTATCCAACATGGATATCTAGGTTGCATATATATATATATATACCAGAATACATGGGGATCTTTTTCCACTAGTTGGTGGTTGAACCAACCCATCTGAAAAATGTTGAGTCAAAATGGGAATCACATCTTCCCCAAGGTTCCGGGGTGAAAATTCCACAAATATTTGAAAATGCCACCACCTAGTAATGATAAATTGCATTGTTATGGTTTGTCATTCACAAAAAAACATCGACTCTGCATGGTACAGAAATCAGCTGTAGCCGTTGGGTCAATCTACCAGTCACATGGATCTTGCAGGCAATGGCAGCAAAACTGAACCTCCGGAAGTTTAAGAGTTTTGTCTATACAATTTTTAAGTCACTCAAAAGGAACTAATCTTTTGAAAGCACCACTTTTTGAGATGTTAGACCGCAAAATTGTGTTTGCATTTTTTTTGGGTAAGGGATTATAGTTATGAATACCCATGCAGGTAAACTTCCGGGGGGTAAGTGAAGCATCCTCCAATTTTATGTTTTTGGGGTTTCAAACTTCCTTTCAAGGGTTACCCATGACACACCATCTGCAGCTTTTTCGGAAGTTTCATACCCACAATTAGCAAGCAAGGTTGAAATGGGAACGCTTCGGACCTCGGACCTCGCGAGTTGCTGTTACGAATACAAGTCACTTTCATAACCTACCAGTAGTAGTAGCCATGCAAGGTTTTCTCCATCATTTTTTTTTGGAAAAATCAAGAAACATCAACACAAAATACGGAAACGATTTGCGTTTTTTGAAGCTAGAAGTCCCTGAAAAACACTCTGGATATACAACAAACATGTTACACTGATTTTGCGTTTTTGGGGGTGATGAAGTTGATTCACTGAAGCAACCCCAGAGAATTCCAATGGAAAAATGCACCAGCTTTTAAAACCCAGTGGGCCCCTGGCATTTCTTCTGCTAAAGAAATAAACCATCAACAAAAACACCGTTTTTTTTAAAGGTGAAACAAAAAAGCTTCAAGGATGAGGAAAAAAAACTTAAAAACTATAGAACGCAAATGCTTGAGGAATTTTTTCAACCCCATCCAAAAAGTCCACCAAAAAAACGAAAACGGCGCAGATCTTTTCGTTTTTTGCGAAAAACAAATGTCTGGGTCTTCCTTGACGCTGGGTGGTGGTGGACGTTGAGGTGGTGGTGAGTGACTACTGCGGATATATCGCTCCACCTGCCACGGCCGCGTCTCTGCGGGTCAAAGTCGTGGAGGGGTGGTGCGGGCATGGAAGGATGATAAGAATGATAGGTTGCTGCAACCCAAACAATTAGCCTCTGGTAAACTAACATGGCAATGGAAAATGGCCCTTTTGAAGATGTATTCCCTATTTGAAAATGGGTTCCACTGTCATGTTAGTATTCAGGGGGGGAGTAATGCACCAAAAAAGAGAAACGTCCTCAAGTTTGATCCCCAAATTTGATGATCCAGGTGACACACGACTTTGGAAAGAAATCCCCATCTAATACTTTAGACTAAGCTTGAATTTTGGAGAAAAAATGAAAAAAACACCCAGGTGATGAAAAAAAATGTGACCTTTGAAAAACCCCAAACGCTGGGAGGTCATGTTTTTTCACCATCCCAACAAAGATCACGGACTTGCAGAATTGCCAGGCATATTTGTCAGAGTTTCATTTTCAGAATGGTTGGCAAAACAGTCTTTCAGGCGCCCCTTCACCCCCAAGCACTGCATGGCACCCCAAAAATTATAGGCTTCTTAAGGGAGGGGCTGTCCAAGAAATGGGGGTACTGGGGAATTTTTTTAAGGATTCCGTTTGGGAAGAGTAGGGGAACCTTAAAGAAGTATTAGGGGGAACCACCGGCCCTGCTGTTAAAAATAGTTATTTTTGTTTTGTGGCCATGAAACCCATGGCTGAAACAACTTATGGGTATAACTTAACGGTAGAACCCCATAAAGTGAAAATAAGCTGTATCTTTTTTGGTGAGTCAAAAAATGGCGATAGATTTTTTCTTCCACAACACTTGGGGTGTCGTGTACGAAAGAAAAACCTCGTCCCTTACCAAGTCCTGTTTGGCTTTGTTTTGTAAGCACCCTAGGAACCATTAGACACTTCAAAAAAAGAAGGGTTTGACATGGTTTGACTCTGTTTAGCAGGGTTCCGGGATCTCCAAACCACCAGTGACTTGAGATCCCATGATTCTTAGGGAAAGATTTTGGTGTAGGAAAGGAAGCACCTGGTAAAAACGTTACTGTTAAATTTCCATCAACTGGATTGCAATCTTGCCTCAACAAAATCCACGAAAAAAAGGATGGTTTCCAAACACCCATATTACAATACGTTGAAGATGATCTAGTTGGCGGTTTCAACCCCTTTGAAAAAAATGCTCGTCAAATTGGATCATGAAACCCCAGGGTTCGGGATGAAAATACAACATGTTTGAGTTGCCACCATCTAGTTGAAGATGATAGCTTTCCAACAAACGACCAGAATCTTCAAAACATCCATGATACGACCGAAAGTTGTTGTATGAACCCCCCCCCCCCTCGGAGTCAACTAACTAAACGGCTGGTTTTGGCGCCAAAAATGATGCGAAAAATTCTTGGTTCAAAGGTAACGGAACCCGGATTAAACATAGCAATTTTTTGGGTCTCCATGTTAGACTAGGTGGTGGTTTCAACCCAGTTGAAAAATATGTTTGTCAAAATGGGTTCATCTTCCCCAAGGTTCGGGGTGAAAACAAAAAATATTTGAAACCACCACCCAGTAGATTTCTGGGATGTACCTTTCCTTTCCTTTCAAGATCGATTCTTCTCTCGTCACCGAAAAATTTCACATTTGGAAGGTTAGATTCTAAGTTGGAACAAGATTACCGTGGAACTAAGAAACCATAAAACGGAGGGGGTTTTCAACGACGACTTCAATTTCCACTAAGCACAACTCCCAAAAAATCCTAAAATCTGACACCTTTAGACATATATAGCATAAACCCATATACACATTTTGGTTTTATATATGTTCATTTATATGTCATTACCACCCCCCAAAATCTTATACCAGAAAAAACCATCTTCAGTGTGGGAAAACCCGTGGATGGTTGAGAACCTTGATGAACTCCGATCCCAATCCGAAGAAATATAGGGGCCTTCGAAGCAGTAACCCCCTTCTGCATCACATCCACAAATACAGTTGGATTTCGACTCCATATCATGACTGAAAACCAAGGTAACTTAAAACATGGGCCAAGTGAATCGTGCATGTGTGAGTTTACAATTGCGGCCGGCCTAGTGAATTTGCATGCAAGTAACTTTTCTTGTGAATCAAGACGGTCAACAAAAAACCCATGGCAAATTGTCGACACGAAAAACAGCCCTTAGACTTAGGGAACTTCCACCAACCAATGCCTCAATGGCGCGATCTTTGCCCTAGCGGGGATGGTGAGTCTGACAGGGGCTTCTGAAAAAGGGACTCTTTTTGAGATCTGAGAAAACTCAAGAAATCCAACCCATTTCCATCCTTCAAAAAACTAGGTGTACGAGTTAACCATCCATTTTTTATTTGGTAAAGGTTGATCATCATCAAAAAGGAAACCCACTGTTCTTAAATGATGTTTTCACGCTGCCTTAAAAGAAAAGATGGTGAAACTCGTTACCGTAACCACCAACCTATGAAAAAAATGGTGTTTTTTTCTGTCGAGTTCGAGGGGAAAAATTATGATTTTTAGGCAATGAAAAAAATCCTCAGATTCAGCTGGGAGGACATGTACGTGACCTTCGAACCCAACCCTTGTTTTGAATGGAGTTTGGGCCTTCTTTTTAGAGGGTTGAAACCCCATAGTAGAGGACAAACAGGTTCCAGGTATATGTTTAGATGTATATATAATATTAGGCAGATTATATAATACATATATATATATTTATATGTATAACTGGTTGGTGGTTTCAACCCATCTGAAAAATAAAATGGACATCTTCCCCAAGTAGGGGTAAAAATAAAACATGTTTGAAACCACCACCCAGATACAGATGATCCTCATCAAAGCTTCGTTGTTTGAGGTCTCTTACCGGTTTAGGTTTTTCTTCTTTCGACGACAAGTCAGTCTTCTGTTAAAGGCGGCCTTGAACTTGGCAGATTTGGCTGATTTTTTGTTGCCCATCGGTGCCACACAAAGAAACCATGGGTGTTTCCAAAAATAGGGGGTTTTCCCCCCAAATCATCCATTTTAATAGGGTTTTCCATCATTTTCACCATCCATTTTGGGGTGCCCCTATTTTTGGAAGCACCCACCATGGAGGTGTGGAAACCATGGCGCTGCTCCAAACCCACTCCATACTGTTTGATGGACAAAACCCATCAAAACCCAAGGATGATGACTTATCCCACTATTCACAAGGGGTTTTAACTATCCCAGGTGGTTTGCTGGATTTTGTCCATCAACCGTATGTTATTGGTTCATCTCTAAATTTTTTCACCCCAAAAAACCGCAAGACCAAAAAAACTTGGGAGTTGCAGCTGCGCGTTTCATCTACAAAGGTCACGGCCCACAAGGTGTAACTGGTAACTGTTTTTTTTCCCGGATGGATTTTAAACGTTTTTTTTACTCACCCTCCGATTTTTTTGGCTTGTAAAAACAAGGTGCTAAGTTGAAAAGTTCGATGAAAGATCCATCAATCAAGTCTGCTGGTGCCCTTTTTTTTGGATGGGGAAAGCTTACGTGATCCTTTGACCTTTGACCAAGGGCGAAGGGCGTAAACCTCCGGTTGGCCTAAAATCCACCCCAGGCCGCCAGGTTTGGTGCAAAAAAATCCACGAAGAATTCCCACGAAAGGCGCCTTCCTCTCATCATATTCCATCACAAACTTCACCTTGAAAAAAGCATTCAGCGGGTGAGGCGGTGAGATACACCCCTTGAGTTTTCACCCTAACATGACGATTGCTAGGAAAATCACTGAATTTTTCAATAGGACATTTACATCGGCTCTTTCATGGTGAATGGATTCCAGCTAGAAAAATGTTTGTTTTCGGGAGGGGGTATATATTTTCTTACTAACTATACCCTTGGAAGTCGTTGCCAAACACCATGTTAAAAATGCTGTTTCCCTTTTATGCTTAAAAATGAGTATTTTCATGGTGGTTCGTACACCTATATTTTCGAAAGGGAGGCCCGGTGGATGGGCCGAACAACCAAACTTTTCAGGTTACCTAACATGGAGGTAGGTACCTCACCGTAATATAAGCTCCTGTATGGATACGGCTTACTTAAGGAAAAACCCACACCCCAAAATAGCCAAAAAGAAGGTTCAAACCAAACCTTCCATCTCAGGAGCCTGAAATTCTTGGTGAATGGTGGCCAAGGACTTCCAGCCAAACTATATGCTACCAACGTAGCCCTTATCGGAAATCCCTACAGAGGCCCTTTTTTTGTGGGAATTTATGGCTTATAATAATCCTTAAGAATCCCTAGAGAAGACAATAAATACCATGAGGCCCACACTGTTAGGGGATAGACCCGTCCTTGAGTCCTTGATGTTAGTAAAAATCCTCAGGAGTTTTCAAGGTTGGCTTGCTTGGTTCAATGGACCATTTTTTTTCTTGAAAGATGCAAAGGGAAAGCCACCTCCTACAGTAATCTCCTCAAATCTTAAATTGAACCTGAACCCTAACTATTGGTTAGGGTTGGGGTTGAACCTGAACTCGAACTATTGGTTGGGGTTGGGGTTGAACAGTGGAAATGAATATCTGATCATCCCCAAAATGTGAACAACTAAACTTGATTTGCATTCATTTTGAGGATTCAGCAACTAAACTTTGAGGACAGGATATGGGAACAACATTCAAGAAACAACTAGAGTTGAATCCATTGAAGAACCCACCAGGTAATACAACATCCACCAACAACCGCGAAGTTTCAAAAACGAGAAGATACAAATACAAACAACCTCCGACATGCCATGGCGAATCATGACAAATGTTCACTCTTCATGGTGGTTAACAGGGTCTTTCCCCCACAAAATCTCGTGACCTATAGGCTGCTTGGAGCTCACAGTGGCTTTCATAATTTTTCCATACACCAAACTAGAGCCCACAAATTGGGAAGGACACATGTTGCATGTCCCCCGCAGCCAAAAAAAACAGCACAAACATCAAGTGATTCATGAAAACCCATGGATTTTTCTCAAGTAGAACTTCAGTGAAGATAAACATCAAAAACCCTTCCAACAAAAGGGACATGAACCTCACAAACCTAGACTTTAAAATTTAAAATGCTTCATTTTCTCCCTTCAGGTCACCTCGTTTGAAATCCACAGGTGGGGGGGAAAGTTTCCCGGTTGAGCTTTGGAACCCCCCCAAGTTGACACACCTTCAATGAAAGGTGCCTCCGAAAAAAAAAAGAAGAAACAAACCCCAAAAAAACAAATGATTTCTGAAGTCAAGCATGTTCCAAATTCACATGTCTTCAACCAACTGATATCTTCAATAAAAACCCGTTTAAAACAAACGAAACCCTCCAAAACTAAAACACCTTTGGGAGTTCGAGATTTCAATCAAACACCCTGACTCTTGTTCCGTCCCGTCAAAACATCGTCTGAAACCTGAGAAAAGTTTCCTGCCTCATCTCCATCAAGCACGCTGTTGTCACCATCCAACAAGGCCGATTTGTGGCAGAAGAGCTGGAGCGAGGCCAAGTTTGCGCCGATTCGTGGCGGAAGGTGGAAGGGCAGGTTGGTAGTTAGAGACCGGATACCCCTGGGAAAATCTGAAAGGAACGGATACTACGGATGAAACCAAACCCCCCCTGAAAAATGGCTGAGCTTCTTGGAGAGTTCGCGAATTCGCGAAGCCTTCCGAAGTTTGGGAGGTGAAACTTGAGAGTCGTTGAAGTCTCGTTAAGATTTGGTACACGATGTAGCAAGTATAGTAACCCTGGAAGTCATGGTTAGCCACCATTTAAAAAAAAGGAAACATCACTTCAAACTCTTAAGGCCAAGCACCTCGTTTCACTTCAATATTCTTTGGGGAAAATTGAGGATCCCGGGGATTCTGTATAAGAAAATCTGTGGGATTTAGCAACCATTTCGGGATATATATATATATATTTCAAATCTTTCAAATCTTGCCGACAGCAAATCGGGATTGCGATGGACATTCGAATCAGATTTCGAATCCCAAATGTGCCAAATGGGACTGGAATAATCTGTCTACCCACATTTGTCCCATAAATCTAAGCAAAATGTAGGTAAATACTCCATATGTATGGAGCATTTTGGGTATAAACAACAATAGCTGCTTCTCTAAAACATATGTCTAAAAGTCCTCTGAAATATGGGGGTTTCCTAAAATGGTGGTACCCCCAAAACACCGCAAAACGATCATTTTAGCAGGAAAACCCATGGTTGTTGGGTACCACCATTTTCGGACTCCAAGAGTTGCTTTTTTCACCGATCCGTGATCCGATCTGAGCTGTTTAACAACCATCCCCCAGCCTCGTTCACCCCGAAAAACTCAGATAGAAAAAAGCATCCATGTTAAAACAGTGAAGTAGTTTCACCTCCAAAACCTTTATCTAGCTGGTGGTTGAACCAACCCACTTGAAAAATATGCTCGTCAAATTGGATCATGAAACCCCAGGTGGGGTTGAAAATAACAAATATTTGAAACCAACACCTAGTTATTCTTTGTGGGTTCAACACACACAACTTCGAATGGTGAGTTTGCCTTTTTTCATTTTCTTGTCCCAAAAAAAACCGTCCATTATAGGATCAAAGACATCCGGTAATATATTATACAGTTTATCCCTTAATATGTACATAGTTTATCTCTTAGTAGTATACACATAGCTTATCCCATTATTCACTATGGTTCTATACATCGATAGGGAGATATTTTCGGATGTCCCCACCCATCTCTCCCCCATCTCACCAATCAAGTTCGAGGTACATCAGGACCATCTCCATCTAAGGGCCGAATAAAGCCGAAGCCCTGTGAAGGTGGAAGAGGGGTTGGATAAGTTGAGTGGTTGTTTGGATTGTTTACCCCATGTTTAAATACACCCTGGAAGATTAACATGGAACCTACAAATCACCCATTTAGAAAGGAAAATGATCTTCCAAACCTCCATGATTATGTTCCATGTTAATCTTCCGGGGTGTAGGATTGTTTGCCCCCATGGTTTAAATAGGATTGTTTCCCCCATTCTCATTGAAACATTGCAAAGAGAAGTGTTCATCTGGCTCAGTGAAGATAGGAGAGGTCCGCATGACTCGGTTGCAATAGAAAGATAACAGAAATCATGTTGATATTGATGATGTTGTGTCTGAGTGATAGGGTGATAGAAGAATTGAGAGTGAGAAGGTAATTAATGATACATGATTCACTAGTCTAGTCATTGTTTCAATGATATCAATAAATATCAATACGTATCAAGAAATCTCTTGAATGTTGATGCGAACAAGCTTGCTTGACCTCAAAATGAAAGGTCAGCAAAAAAAACCTCAGTAAACTCAGCGATTTCCAGCAAATTGAAGAAGATTCCTTTCAAATCTTGCTCCTGGAAAATATTACGTGCCCTTGCCACAATGGAGCGGCTTTTGCTGTGCAAACACCACAAGAGGTCCATTTACGATTTTATTTTCTCAAGCCATTTTGTGGCAACAAATTGAAAACATACCCAACATGTGAAAATCATATTAACGACATTTGCTGACTCAAAGTAACAAGAAAACCTAGGGTTTTCAGGGCACACATAAATCACATGATCAAAAGATATCAAAAGTTCAGCAAAAACCAAACGGTTGACCCCCCAAAAAACCAATGACCTTGGGGATACCCTCTCGAAAGCTAACATAGCTAGTAGGTGGTTTCAACCCCTTTGAACAAATATGCTCGTCAAAGTGGGTGAAAATCTTCCCCAATGCCCAAGGTTCCGGGCGAACATAAAAAATGCTTGAGTTGCCACCAACCAGATAGATACCACGAATGATGGTTTTTTAAAAATCTATCTCCGGCTGCACAAATATGGCGTCATTTTTCATCTTTTGATGTGAGTTTTTTCGGGGGGGTTCAGTCAACCTCAGGTAGGGCGAAGTAGACTTCACCAAACAGTTGAGGAAGTCAACTCAACAAAACGACACGTTTGTTGCGCCCCAAAAAAACACCAACTCTAGCAATGGGGCTTTTTTTTAAACCTCACCTTAGTAGGGTGAAATTTCACCCCAGGAAAACCCAATTTACCATTGAAAACAGGGTTATAACTTATAACTCCATTGAAATAACTGGACTCCGGTTAGCCCACCTTGCAGGAGGGCACTTCAGAAGGACAACTTTTTGCAATCGATATATTTCACGGATCTTCACGGGGTCATTTAAGGGTTTCAGTCTTTTTTTCGTAGAGATGCTTGGAAAGAACGGTTTCAAACAAAAATATTCCGGCATGCTGATGAATCCCATGAAATAAAATACATCACAATGCAACAACTCCAAGAATTCCTACTTGTCAAGGCCCTTCTGTTTCAGATCTCGACGTCTTTCTATCCCATACCCAGTCGCCCCTCGTCCATTCCTACCGGTTTCACCGCGAACCTTATCCTCATTCCACCGTAGCATCACACCAATCGGCATGGCTCCTGATATAAATCGATCCAGTTGGTATGTTGGTATGTGAAGACGATGTTTTCCTTGGGTCCAAACACTCTTAACATTCATTGGCCTGACACTTGCAACACCTTGCAACATTCCAGTTTTTTCCTGAATTTGCTCATAGGTAGGGATTTTAGTCACCACCGATGAAACCACCCAAAAAATACATCGGACCTCGGATCTCCCCAAATTTCGGTCGGTGAACACTTCCGGTCCAAAAGACATCATTGAAACCACCCGCCTACTATAGGTATAGCATAATCAAAGCAAACATACCTGGAAATCATATAACCATATATAACCTATAACCCTAGATCTCCCGAACAAAAACCAGCAGGGTTTTGTAGTCACTGCCCAACGAGTCCTGTGGTTCTGGGGTTGATTCTGATAGGTGACCCCGGTCATTTCTCATATCGGTCAAATGTAGAGTCGATTTGTCGATGACGAATCAAGTCATCAAGTCATTGATACAAGATCCCATGGTCGCATTTATGGGACTCGTTTACCTATATTTACCTCCCGTAAAAAATAGACCAAAATGACCAAATGTGGGAAAATCTATCATAGATTGATGGTATGGGTAATACTACTTACTATTCCAACAACTATACCCACAACCATACTATCAAAATAGATGGAAGTGGTCCCAGTATGGGACTGGTACAGCAAACCAGGTGGAAATTTTCACGACCAAAATCATTGCTTCTCAAAATATGTGGACAATCGTCAACCCTGCAAAATTTTGGGCACTAAAGTGATGCTAAAACATCAACATTCCCTAACTGCAAAGAATGAACACATCTTCACTTCGGGCGCTCATCTTCCAATTCCGCGTGGACTTGTATTTTACGAGGGCCAAGTTGACAAGATACGGTTTCCAAAAAACCATCCTTTACACAGCACCTTAAGGATAGGTGTCGGGTCATCCCCCAAGAATTGACCACATGTAGCTAGCTAGGAAGAAATCACAGGATTTTTTTAGTTGGTATTGCCAACATTTCATGCACCGCCCCAAAAAATTTAAAAAACAACTGACCAGAGTGCATTTTTTTCTAAAAGTACTTGATTGAAACTGTTGGTTGAATCTAGGTGATCTAGGTGTTTGTTGAGCAAAACCAAGGTCAATTTGCCCCGGAGTTGTGACTCGAAACAAGCCAATCAAATCCTCATTTCCTCATCAATTTAGTAGGGAAAATGGGGGTGTCCAGAACGCTCATTTGCTCATTACTAAGCACCAGCCAGAACACTTTTGACCCAAGGCATAATCATCTTAGTTGGAGGTCATCATCAACAAGTTGTTTTCTGTTTCGACTGCCCTGCCTTCCGCGGGGGGAAACTTCTTCCCGGTGAAGAGGACAAACACCCCGCGTGGCCCCGGTGGGTCTTTTTTCGCCCCCAAAAAAATGGCGCAGCGACTTTGGTTTGAACCATAAAGGTCCAAACAAAGCGAAAGTTGAAAAGAACTACAAGAAGTAGAAGTGCAGAATATAGTTGATTTCATCAATTGGAAAAACAACTCCAGATTTGTTTTTGTGGTTGAATGATTATTGATATAGATTCTTGTTCGGGGGTGCCGTGCATGAGGCTAATTTTTTTCGATGGAATATATTGTAGCAGTCTTCATGAACAACCACAAACGCATGGGAAAACTGGCAGTTTGGGTCACAAGAACCGGTACAAACATTAAAAAATCTGGAAGCCCATGGTAGTTCACGATATTCTTCTCGAGATAAAAGAGAGTTTCAAACACTTAAACGTCCGATTCCGATTCCATGGCGATGAATCCCATATTTTGTTTCAAACCATACCATTCATGGGACTCTTGTTTAAAAGTTCCCTATAGATTTATTTCGTTGATCTTACATCATAACTTTGGAGGTATAAAAATACCATCCCTAAAACAAATATAACTTAACCCCTGAAAATAAAAGCCTTCCCAAAAGTAAACTATATAAATAGTCTTCAAAACCATCAATTTTTTCCAGAGGGCGCTATGCTAGTTTTTTGTTGCCATTCATGTAATTGGATGGGTTCCCTTGCCTCAACCCCAACCCAAAACCACCCACCCAGCCGCCTGACTTGAAGGTAAAAACTGGACCTCGGAAATTTCTGAACCATCGAGGTCACCCAGTAATTTGATCGGATCAATGGGAGGGTTTGGTATATTTACCTACACATTTTACCTATAGAAATCAACCAATACACCATCCAATACCCATAGGCCCGTTTCGGGTGTAGTTTTTTGCAGTGTTGCCTTGTTTTAATTCATAGTGGGGTGGAAGTAGGGTTATTA
This sequence comes from Breviolum minutum Mf 1.05b.01, assembly GCA_000507305.1. NCBI lineage: Eukaryota > Dinophyceae > Suessiales > Symbiodiniaceae > Breviolum > Breviolum minutum. Next base: position 27,260 of record DF241817.1, read on the forward strand.
TTGTTTATAAAACTATTTTCATTCAATGGACATAGATCGGCAGGGACAAGGTTCAGCACCTGAGTGTTTCGATTCCGAAGAAGATTCAATTCGCAAGAAAAAGTATGAGCAAAATACACATAAATTCCTAGAGTTGGTGATTTCAAGCCATTTGAAACATATTGCACCAAGTCAAAATGGCTTCATCTTCAGTATCCCGAAAACCGTCAAAATTTCCAACAAAAAATCATCTCAAAAACCCACCACCTACACCTGGAAAACCAAGGCCAACCAGTTAAAAATGGATGGATCCTTGGTGATTTCCAACCAACCATTTTCCTACTAGTAAAGGTTTTCTTAAATCATCCAATTGATAACCAACAACCATTTATATAAAAGGTTGGTTGGCCGCAGTAAAGTGGCGGTTTTTTGGGATTCTGACTATAAAAAAGCGGCGGATCCACCGACCTCCCTCTCTGACGCCATCTTTTGGTCGACGTCAATTGCGGGTGGTGAAACGCTGCAGTTCCTCCGTTTTGGCCGCCAAGGCCCGACGAAGAACCTGGACCTCAACATTCCAGGGTTTTGATGATGATGGGTCCCAGGGTGAAAAATGTGTTTTCAACAACTGTGATTTTATTGACGGAAATGATGCTGCTTAGGAAAAAATTAATTGGAGGGGAAAATGATAAGGTGATACTGGGAAGGGATGACGACATGACTTTTTGTTATATGACTTTATGCTGCTGCTTAGGAAAAATCGATGGGGATGAGGATAAGGTGACACTGTAAACCAGAGATGACTATTTGTGTAGGGACTTTTTGCACCAAAATGACTTCGGAGTTGGCCTTTCGAGAATGCAGTTGCTTACAAGTGGTGTGTGTGTGTGTGCCTTTTGAAAAAACACGTAGCAAACAAAACCGGAACCTCTTGGACTTTTTCAAGTTAACAATTTTGTTTGGTTGGCAAAGAGGTTTCATGTTTGAACTCTCTCCAAACATCAGGGTTTATTGATGAATATCTTCCTTAAACATCACCAAAAAAAAGGTGGACAGTGGACACAAACACCAAAACCCATCATGTCAAGGCCTTCAAGGGCCATTGAAGGTGCTGTAATAGAACAACCGATAAACGGACAAATGAGCGGTGTTCAAAAGCCTTTTGATATTCCATTGTAGTAACTGATTATTGAAGAATCCTTACATTGGCTGATTATAATCCTCATATCACTGCCCCTTGGAAGTCAAGGTACGCCATTTATATTACTTCAAGAACCTGCATGGTTTTCAACCAAAAATTGGGGGGGAACAGTTTTCCGAAAAAAAATCCCAAAAACACTAAACTAAACTCACCATTTTTTTTTTGGAGGGTGAAAAAACAAACTTCCCCAATCCCCAACCCCCGGCGGTGAGTTGGAGCAGTTTCGAAACTCTGCTGCTGCTGCGACTTCCCCACCGGACCTCTTCCTCCGCCTCGCTGGCGCGGCGCAAATGGTTTTCCGCCAGCTCGGAGACTTCCGTCAGGCGCCGATGCATGTCCTCGGTGGGGGGCGAAGGGAGGAAGCACCCCCCGGCAAAACGGGTGGGATACTCACCCCACCCGGGTGGGACCCGGTTGATTCACAAGTCGTTGTTGTGAACTTCAAAAAACGGGTGGGCAAAATTCATGGAGGTTTGATGTTTTCATATCTTTTGTTTTCAAGGTGGTGGTTGGCAACTGTAGCCTTTTTTAACCCCAACACGCAGGGTTGAACATTTCGTATCCTCAAGTACATAAAACACGCGATCTTAGAAGAATTCACCATAGCGGTTGGGTCATAATATGGACTTGTTCAGATTCGGTTCAACCACTACACTCCCTGAAACTAACAGTTTGCCCTTGAAAATAGACTAAAACCCACAAATAACGTAGTTGTCCAATCATCCATTTTCAGGTACTATGTTTTAATCAGGGAGTGCGAACAGTTCACCATTGTATTTCAATCCGATGCAAGTAAGAGTGGGAAATTTCTGTGTCTATTTCAGGAAAGCATGTATAGTCTGCCGGAATACCTCCGGAAAATCGTCCTTGTCCTACCTACTGTTGATGGAAGAGATCCTGCTAACCAGTTGAGGTTGGTAGTTTATCCCAGTATTTGTTGCACCGGTTTTATACATCCCAGGTGGTGATCGCCGGACTTCTTCCCTCAACCTTCCGTCAACAGTATGTCTATATTCCAACATGATGAGCAATTTCCAAAGATTGTCTGCCAGTCTGGTGGCTTCACGTTTTTCAAGACTCGTTGAGGTGAAAAAACCACGTTTGGAAATGGCGATGTTCATCATGTAACATTCCATCGAAAATTGAAAGGGACCTTACCAACGGACCCCTAAGTAAGTTGCTAGAGCTATTAGATACTCAGGTTTAGGGGTCTGTTCAGTGGGTCCTGTTGAAGATTTCTTGGAAACAAAGCAATCAACGTAAGTCTCATTTAAACAAATTGACGTTCGATTCTGTTGCGTTCTCTTTGAAACGGTAGCGATGTGAACTGCTAATACTTACTCATGGATCATCATATCTTATCATTGATGTAAAACTGCATCCTCCAAAAAACCCTACCTCAATTTAGACTACAGTTAGACATATACTTAGTTACATAATATCAATTCTAAAAAACTCACAAATCCTCAAACCAAATTCTCCATATTGTTTTTTTTTTAAAAAAAACATCATTTCTTTCACCTTTCTTTTCCCTGTGTTTTTTTTTCTCCGTTCGAAACAAAGTCTCTTCCAACTGGAGATCTTTGCTCCTCAAGGCCTCGTCCAATTTCACGAAGCGGTCCGCCAAACCTTCGCTTGTTGATTCGTCGGGAGGGAGGGGGGGGGGATCTATAGGAAACCCCCATGGGATCCGTGGGAATGGTATATATACATATTTACCTAACATGGATGGTTGATTTTTATGGTAAATTTGTATGTTAAAATTGATGGTTGATCCCATCGGGCTATCTATATTATTGTATAGGGGGTAAAGTAAGTTAGTTCTAAACTTAGATCAAAGTCTAGGGGAAGCAAATGAAAACCAATTTGTTTTTTTTGCGCCACTTACGAGTCATAGGATGATCTTCCAGGTAGGATTTTGCTACATGGATGGTTGATTTTTATGGTAAAATATCGGGTAAATATACCATACATTGAGCATAGGAGTTTAGACAGTTTTTTGTTCAGCTTGGGATAATTCACTTGTAATGTGAAGCTATTCACACACCCAAATTTTTGTTGAAAAGGCGTCATGGGCATCTACCTACTGGTTTTTGTGGTATTGCCGGGCAACTTTTTGTCTTAACCATTCATCCTCACCGGTGTTTAACCATTTCACCAACCACCGGCCCGTGACATTTTCATTGCTTCTTCAACTTTCTGGGAGTTTCTTGTTGTTGCCCATAGGATCCATGTATGGTCAGTTCCTTATATATTTGGAACCAGGGGGTGAAGTGTTACCTAGAAAAAATTGGCATCTGGGAGCTTGGTTCCAAATATATAAGGAACTGGAAGATGAGGGATATAATTTCGTGTATACATTCACCATACAAAAAATCAACCTGAAATTCAAAAAAAACCGATGGGGATCCCCGTAGCATGGCCTCACCCCCTCGTCCTCCCAAAAACGCCACACTTTTTTTTAGAAGAATGGCTCTGGTTCAGGCCAAAACTGACAACAATTAGAGGTATTATATGGGTGTTTCCAAAAATAGAGGTACCCCAAAATGGATGGTTTATAATGGAAAACCCTATTTCAATGGGATGATTTGGGGAGAAAACCCACTATTTTCGGAAACACCCATATATAGAGACCTTTTTACAGGTGCTGGGGTCCAAACTCCCATTGGCTCCTTGTGGCATGGTCATCAACCCAATCGTAGGGTTTTTTATATCCTCATTACAGAGATTTCCGTCATTAAGGGTGGAATGACCATCCCCAATTTATTGAGTTGATCGACCCTGGATATACACCCCCCCCAGGGAACGAGTCAAAAACTCCTTGCAAACTGGAAGTTGGGAAGCTCATCTTCCCAACCACCACAAGGTCGTATCCAATGACAGATCCATGGGACTGGCATATTTACCTACATGAATGGATGATTTTAACTGGCAAATAGAGGTAAATATATTAGATATACATTTCGAATGGATCCATCATGGGTATATTGAACTGAACTGTAAGGTCGAGAGACTTTTCTAGAAAAAATACCATTTTTGAGCTTTGGCGAAGATGGAGATATTCCCATTGTTTTTCCAATTTATAGGGTGAATGTTTTTCTCCGCTTCCATCAACCCCCCCCTCAGCACAATTTGGTACAAGGTAAATACTGGGACAATTTGGGGATGATATTGTGGAAGCCATGAAAAAAATGAAGGACGTTTCATGACGGTAGAAATTTCTGAAAACCAACAAATTGATGCTTAATGCAGCCCTTTCTGGGGTATGAGTTTTTGTCACATTCGTCCAAACATCTTGATGGAAAAGAGTATTTGAAAGTATTGATTGTTTTCACATGGTTTCATGGAGCTGGTGAAGACGTCGTACTTGTGTAGTCAAAATCATCTATATAAACCAAAAAAAACAACCATATCCACAAGGAATATACAGTAATTGAAAAGTAGATGGCTAACCGTCCCTATAGATTGGTTTATAAGGACCCTTTACTCATCTACCCAAATTGGTATCGGCTATCGCCATCTATTTTGGCCTTAAGGTACCGGGACATGCCTCCCAACACACTTTCCTATGAGTCATTTACCTCCGACTCATCTTCCAGTACGGATATCACCAGTTGAGTTTGGGTTCATTTATCATGTAATATTACAAGGTTTTTATCAGACATTCCGGGTGGTGCAGGATTTTTTCCAACAACATGTAAGATATATCTCCTCAAAAGGTTTTTCATCCTCATTCTTTTGCAACAACACAAACATGCAGTGATGCGTGTTTTGTACAAGGGTCATTGTATCACCAACCGAGACAACAATGCACTGCCATAAGGGAAATCCTTCAAAACTACCATAGATTGGCATCAAGTCTGATCCCCCAAAAATTATGGGCTTCTTCAATCTGGGCTGATTATAATCCTCATATCACTGGGCTGTGTTATCCCCCTGCAAGTCAACCGCCATTTATATTATAAACAAAGAACAAGTGGATCCTCTCGTCACTCAAAATTACAGGGCAATTTATGAAATAAATTCCCAAAAAAGCACCCTGTATGTTTTATTCGGCCATTTTGGGGAAATTTTCCGGATTCCCAAACACTCACGACCAAAAATTGGGGGGGGTAACTCCCAATCCGGCGGGAGTTTGGTCGCTTACCCCACCGAGGAACGTTGCTGTACTAATTGTAACTCTTCCAAGAAAGGTCCGTTGCGAGTACGAGTGAGTTCTGATTGTAAGGATTCATGTGACTTCTCATCTCCAAAATGTAGAGCTTCATGTCGAAGTCTCCTGAAGTTTAAAACCAAGAATATGTGGCGATTCATTCATGGCAAGGTTGAATTTTTTTTGAAACACATCCAGCAGATTTTTGTTGGAACAAAAGGACTTTATAGCACTTCCTTTCAACCAAAGGCTTTTTAAACATACGCATCCAATAAGTGAAATTATTTCGCAGAATGGCGGTTGATTTCTATGCTATGAACTCAACAAAAAACGAACACCCAAAGCATTTAGACAACATGGCAACCACAGATACTTGACTGCTTTTCCTGTAATAGATTCAGGGAGGATAGAAACAACATCGCAACATGACTTGGAAATGGATACACAAAGTTGGATTGATTCTCCATGTGGTGTCATTGTATGCTGGCTTTGTAAATTTCAACAACGACCGACTTATACACAATGAAACGCTGGCAATGTTTTTTTCCCACAATTAGAAAAAAACATCAGCAACGATAATGGATATAGGTTGTCCACTAGCGCAATGGTGGTTTTCATATAAGGAAATATCGCAGGGTGGAGCCGAGAATGTGAGGGACAGGGACAAACAGGTGCTGTGAAAAACAGCCAGCATAAAATTTGCCAGGTTTTTGCGTTTGGCATTTTCAAGGGGTTTTGGGTTGGGATTCTGGGAAATGGTGGCGAAGAAAACCTTGGGTATTTCCGCGTTTTAGGACTCTTCCCACAAAATTCAAGTCACCCTTTTGAGTTTCATCCATGGATTCCATGCATAAGGCGTTTCACTAGCCCTTTACATGGCATGTCGCTATTTTGCGTTGACCCTTCACATTTTGTCTACCTCGAATTCATTGAAGTCCCTAATAGATCCTTTCCCTTTGCGGGTTGTTTCAGCCTAAACGAAGGTCTCACTGTCTTTGCCAATCAAATTTCAATTGTCACCAAATGTTCGATGGTACCCAAAGGATACATGGTATATTTACCTACATTTCGTTGTTTTTTTTTGTAAATGTATAGGTCTAGGTAAATATACCATCCTGCCATTGATCCGTCATGGGGTATAAAATGTCACATCTAAACGAATCGTTTCGTAGTAGTTGCATCTTCCCAAAAAAACGCGACTCAACCTGTAGTAAGCTGCCACACACAACATGCGTTTCGTGATTCACTTCCTAACTTGCAAATGCGACTGAAAACCATGGTTGGAAGACAAGCCTTTCCTTTTTCGGGGCAAATTGGCTTATGTTTTATGGACGTTTGCTGTTAGTTTTAGGGAGGGTATCCAAATGATGGATATCTTGGGTGATGTGGTTGTTTGGGTCCTGATTCTTCAGGAAAAAGACCCTTGAATTTCTGTTCACATTTCAATTAATACTCAAAAATTGCCATATCTGAAAAGAGTTACCGACTAGCAAACCATGTCTGAAGATCTTTCTGATGATGATTTTTGGGATGATCTTTCATGACTTGACTCGCTGGGACCAAGGTTCTCCAATTTCTCATTCCTGTCTCCATTTTGAGTGGATTTCGATCCCAAGGAGGTTGGCAAACCTCACCAATCAGGTTACCAAACCATGCCACGGTAGGTAGGTAGACATGTACCTATTGATTTGCCAGAAAAAATGACGCATGTCAGGGAATATTCCAGACACTTGCATCTTTTTTTTGTTTTCAGGATGACATTCGAGGCAAAACAACAACCATTGGAAAACCAATCTTCCCCAGAAAACTGATCACACCCTTGGTGTGTGGATAGTGAAATTTTTCATAACGGTTCCTGCCCGGGAGGAAAATTCCCACCGTGAACCAGGGTTAACCAGGAAAATCGAAACCAAACACTTTTATATATTATTTTCTTGTTGTATCTTTAACCCGAGAGGACACCTTGAAATTTGGAAAAATCGACGATGTTTTTTTCTGGGAGATTCGTTTTCACATTGACAATTTATATAACCACTTCCAACGTTACGTGCTTGAAGTTCATTCCTTCGAGAGAAATATGTGTGCACTCATGTGAAAAAAATTGGATCATCCTTCTTCAAGGATTGGGGCAAAAATACCAAAAATCTCTTGAAACCATCTACCCTCCCTAAAATTAGCAGCTCGCCCCTAAAATGGATGGTTGGAAAATGACATTTCCTTTTGGGATGGCTTATTTGCAGGGACTTTATTGCTGTTAGTTTCAGGGAGGCTTGACTTCTATGAATGCTTTTTTTCCCTCTAAACAATCGAATCAGTCCATTTCCCGGTGGATTTTTGTTGGTTGCCAGGCTGCTTTGCAAGGACTGCGAACGCATGACGCGTTCCCGTGGCTTGCTTGGCACTACCAGCGGTCCAGCGATGGGTTTCGGTGAGCGCGGAGGACTTTTGAAACGTTGGGACCACGAGCTGGTGGAGGCCATATAGGCCTCGGGGTTGAAGCGGTTGAAGCGGTTGAAACATCCCGGAATCCAAAGGGTCCCATTGGGTTGTGTTAAAGGGTGGTGACGACCCCACACACCAAAAAAGGGCTTCCGTGGTACATTTTGTTGCCTAAGATTTGTTTTTGTTACATGTTTTTTTAAAAATCATTTGAAACACATTAAGTGGTTCCATGGTTGTCATAGTAGGTAAATATACGTAGCATACATACATTGATCCTATGGGAAAGTTGTTGGGGGAAGATTTCTATCTTTTAATTCGTCAACCTTTTTGAACGTCAACCTTTTTGAAGATCTTGGCACATTCATTCAGGCATTTTTTCGGGGGGTGAAGTTGTGAAAATCCACCAGTTATGCGTTGTTCAAGCATTGTTTTTTTCTCAGTTACTTCCCCGAAAACTAATATGACAATAGAAAAGCAACTGTGTGAAGATGCATCTCCTATTAGAAAAGGTGATTTTCCATTGCCATGTGAATCATGAAAAAAACCTTCGTACTTTCCATTTTACTGGTTGCTTAATAGGGATCCTTGTCATGCCTTACTATAGTCCCCATAGAACTGGGTTGTATGATCCCCTATAAAACCCAACCAACCGGGGTTTCTTTTCATTGCTCATATAAGTTTTCGCTGGTTCATCTTGGTTTTTTCAAACTCCATTTGGAATTTCCCGGAGGTGAAAAAAACACCAGTTTTCACAAATATTTGCCGATAGAAATCAATCAAAATCACACTAAAAATATGACTTACCAAAAACCATCAAACCTCCACCACCATCGAGTTGTCATTGTTTTAAACATTGGCTACAGATGCAAAATAATGAATAAACATCTGTCCGCCTCCATCTGTAATGGAAAACAATCCGTATATATCCGTATGTGGTAGAAATAAACATAAATTCCAATTTTCCAAGGATGAATTGCAAAAAAAAACGCGCCCTCATCTTAAAACAACAAAAAATCCCAGGAAAGGATCTTTCTCCAGTACTGTGCAGTGGTGTGGGTGTCAGTGCATGTATTTCTTAGCAGTTTGTTTGTTTCTTTCTTTTCATCACCATTCTAACTGGGCAATTTATTATAAATCCTTGACCTGAATGTTTCGGCCGTTTTCCTTTTAATGGGGGCCCCATCCCCGCAGAGCACAAGATGGGACCCAATGTCCAAGTTAGAACGCGTCACAGCCCATCCCATATTAGGATTGGCAAAAATTGTGAAACACTCATGCCTCAAGTGCCATTCTAGCACGTTTAACACACTTCATAGCATTTTGTGCCTTCGAGTTTCTTGCACTCCAAGAAGATGACATATTGCGATCTGTAGCAGAAAAATTAATTTCCCGTTCAAAAGGCATGTTCGGAAGCCCATCAGCCTGTGAATATTCCCAAATTGTTTAAACCACTCAGTCAAGATGTTAGCAACCAACTCCTGTTGCGCAAAAGCCGGTCTCCACGAAAAGCCCGTTGTAAAAATCGGATTTCCCAAAAGAAATAACGAGCTCACCTTGCCTTGTTTCACCATCGATGGCCACAATCGTTGTGGCGTCAAAGATTGAATATGTGTCACAATTTTCCAGGTATTGATCGTCTGTTCCACCAAATTTGAACCATGAGCAATTGCTTCCGCCGGATTGCTAAAATGCACCAAACGCTCTTCCTTACCTTTTCCTCTACGTCCAGGCATCCATCCACCATGTGCAAGTGAAATTGCAAGACAAATCTCTGTCCAACTAATGCCCATCTTTTTGCCACTTGGTCCTTCATTGTTGCAAGGCCACCTACAATGTTGAAACCATTGTATGACTGACTCAGCAATGCTATATCCCCATGCCGAATTCACCAACCATTGTCTGTCAATGTCTTGTAGTCGCCACTCGCTATCAGGACTCCACCTTCCGATGGCCTCCTGTAGGGTGAGCTGCGGTGTGCTTTCCTCTTCGCCTTGTTCCCCTGTCGTTTCAGTATCTTCATATTGTGCCCGTGCGTACTGAAGGTCAAGAACAAGTTTATACAAGTCAGAAACATCCGCTCTTTGAGTCTCCAAATCAGTATGTCTCTGATGTTGTTCGACGGCAACCTCCTTGGCAACATTGACAAGAGCAGAGTTTGCCCCTTCATCTGCCAGCATATTTCCCAGTGCATGATATCGCATCAAAGGGTGACCAATTTCATGTGGAACTTGGTGTGCTTTGATTTTACTGGTTTGCTTATCATCATGGGAAACTTTCGAAAGTCTTTCAACTAAGTCAAATTGTGCACTATCCTTCCAGTCCCAAGGATTAGAACTATTTTTGGCAAGGTCAACACAATGCAAAGCGAATTGACTATCAGAATGCACCGTTATGTTTTGAAGTTCCTCATAACATTTTGTTATTGCTAACAACTCAGCCCTAGCAATTGACTGTTCACCAGTACATCGTGCATATCCTACTACTTGCAGTGTCAATGGCAATTTTCGTGTTTCAAGGTATTTGTTAGCTTCAGTGATGCGTTCTGCATCATTTTGGCACCAATCAATGACCACACAGTATGTTGCAAAACGACTAGTGACATTGTGTGGGTGCTTGCAACTACCATCGGTGTATATGTGAACAGTTGCCACTGCATTTGCACAAAAGGTTTTCACGATATCTGGAAAATCAACTCAGGAAGAGAAAATTCCGTAACAATGAGAAATTCCTCACGATGATGTTGCATTACCACTGGTAATTCAGGCAAACATGACTGCTCATTTATTAATTTTTCAACTATGGGTTTATGTGTGTCCCTCGTGGCATCAAACACTGGGCACTCCAGCACACGGTGTGTTCTGGTGTCTTTTGCTTGTTTACAGAATTGACACTTCTCGTCAGTATCACTTGTCCATTTTGCTTTTTGTGAATTAGTTTGGAATGCCCCTGCTATTTCCCTAAGCAGCAAAATTCTTTGCTTTGAGGAAAATTTATCAAGCAGCTGGATGGTATCAGGCCTCGAAATTGGATGTAGGTTAAAGATTCCAAACCGGCTGGTATGGAGAACGACTAATGTCTCTTGCCAGGATTTAATGGCAAAGAAAAGAAATCGCTGGAATGATGTATGCAAAATGTCGAACTTAAGAAAAGCTGATACATTAATCATACCATTGCGATCAATCGTCCACCCTAATCTCAACAAATATTCACGAAGAGCCGAAGCAGGGCCTTTTGCAAACCCAACATATTCACTAGGTCTGGACGCAAGATACAAAAAGGACTGTTTCTGTTGTTCATCAGCCCTTAACAAGAAACGTCTTGCAGATTTGATCGATTGTAGGATTACAAACAACCCTGGGTCTAAAAGTTTCGAATGAGCACAATGCAAAAATATGGCAGGACTCATTGATTGAGCCATTTCACCAGCCAAGCTATGTGCAATCACTGATCGAAATTTATCAAGGTGCTGCTGCCCAATGCAAGTGACTTCACACGAATAAAAGGCAACTGTGTAGACTGCAGCCAGAATAATGTGGATTTTGACATCAAAGTCCCATGTTGTTGCTTTAATTCGGTTAAGTCTAGCTTTAGCTTTATCAAACCTTTGTTTCATCTTGCACAGTTTATTTGTTGCTTTGTAGGCAATGGGTGTACCAAGGTCCCAAGCATTTGTCATCAATTCTAATTGTCCTGTAGGCACATGCTGTTCAATTATATTTTTGAAGATATCTGCATGGTCACCTGACGTTTCCCATCTCCATGTTTTGTTCCAATCTACTTCAAGTCCCATTTCGCTGGTTAGCATGGTTGTGTGTCTGAACGCTGGATCATGTAAAACTGGGTCAACAGCCCACCAGGTCCAATTGTCTGCGTATGCACTTGATCCCATCTCATCATGGATACGTGATATGCCTTCAACCCACCACCATGCAATACAAATCATTGCAACTACACTGAGTGAATCACCCTCTGGACATCCTGTACTGGTATCAAAAAATGTACTACATTCATGTCCAACTTGCCAGAAACGTTGCATCTCTTGAAGTGAACCAATCCATTTTTTGATGATGTCCTCAGGAAAACCACATCTAATTAGCAAAGCTTGTAACTTTTGTCTAGAAATAAGATTGAAGCATTTTCGCAAATCCAATGTTACTCCACTTAGATGTCGTTGCATTGCTCTAGCTTGCTCAAGAATGAACTGAAAGTTATACGAAGCTGAGAGTGCACCCCTTGCTGGTAACATTCCAGTCACTTGTGGCGGCAATGTTGCACCCAAAACTTGGAGCATTTTTGAAGCCACCAGTCTAGACCAAAGACGGTAAATTGTGGGGAGTATTGTTATTGGTCGACTATCTTTAGCAAACGGAATTCCTTCAGTTTTGGGGAGTGGCACCGTCTTAGCAATCATAATTTCTTTTGGGAAAACATCCAACCCATTTACAATTTTTGCCAAGAGCGAAACAAACTCATCAGGTATTTTTGGGTAGGATTCCCTTACGTGTCACTACCTTTTGGGGTGACCAACCGGCCGTTTGGTCGCTATAAATTGCCTTAAGGGTGAAAAACCAGTGTACAGTATACATAACATAGTAGCAGCGCGGCGAAACGACCGAGCGGCCCCCGAAAACCATTGAATAATGATTCCATGAAGAGATACTGGATCGGCGATCGATGATGACGGGATATGACAATAATAAAAGTGACTTTCATGATAAACCTCAATGTAAATGGGTATCGTTTTTCAACCCCTATAGTACGGTATGGTTACCCTTTCCACCGAAAAAAAACACCCAGGAAATCCAACGATCAAACTTTGCCAAAAAGGGTTGGATAGGGAATCCCAAAGACAAATATTTCGAAAGACTAATTCTTTGTTTCGTCTTGGACTTCCAGGGATTCAGCAATATCTATGTTTAACCATTGCAAACTTCATGTTCGCGACTGATTGAATCAACCTTCTTTTTCACCCATGTTTGAAGCCAAGTGTAGAAAACATATTTCAGTTCCCTAGAGTATTTGGGCTTTTCCTCATCATCCAGTTCGCTATATATTTGGAACCAAGCTCCCAATTGCCAATATATCAGGTAACCAATATATCAGGTAACCCTTCACCACTGGTCCCAAAAAATGTTCCAAATCTTAAAATATATAGTCCACATATCTAAAATAATATGAGGGAACGTTTTCAGATCAGGGTTTGTTTTCCCCCCCAAAAAAAAACCATTGGTTTTCCCCTCGTTTTTGTTGGGAAATTCCCCACACCACCAAGTTGCTGGTGTACTTCCCAGATCTCGTGGCGATCGCCCGCCGGCCACTGACAAACGGCCCGACATGGCGACTTTCCCGCGGTCTTTTTTTCTCCGGCACCACGCAGGCCGGCCGGTTTGGGGTGATTAAGAAGGTGGATATATTTTACTTGGAAGTTGATGGGGACACGTAATATCAAAAACGAGGCTAATTTATGCTAATTTCAGTAATCATTTGGGAAATTGAAACAGGTGCCTTAAACTTGGGACATTTGGTGAACTTTCAGTATTTGCTGGGTCCTGCCCAAAAACACGGGTTCACAGTGGATTCCATGAAGGTTTTGATGTTCCCTTCATAAAAACGAATAGACGCCTTTCCCGGTCTAAACCCAGGGTTTTGGGCACCCTCCAACACATGGAACCTCAGAAGTCTATCAAGAAACAACTTGAACCCTTCCAACATACCTGGAACACTTCCACACAGGTTCAAACTTTTCAGCCTTTGAAGATCCTTTCTGTTTAGTTTTTTGTTGGATAAATTTAGTGTACATACATGTTCTACAAAAAGAATCCATGGAATTTATGGTATTTCTACACCACCGAATCGGAGTGGCGAAAAAAACAAACGAAAATGAGTATCTATAGCATCAGCGCAACAAAATTGAGCTTTCCACCATATTGGCACCACATGGATTTATGAAGTTACAGTGATGAATCCCATAGCAGAAGGTAGAACAACCATGGTCTTGAAATGTTCATCCAAAAAATGCCTCAAATCTGATTTAGCTGCTGATTTTGTTGCGATCGCTGCTCTCTCTTTTTTTGCGCACAAATTTTGCTTCCCAGGATGGCATTTTGTTGTGCGGAGAGGGACCACTTTTTCAGGAAGAGGATATTTCCGTCTTACTGTCGGAGGTTCAGAAATCCGGCGAACCAATGCAAGGATGGCTATAATCATCGATAGTGGGCAAAAAACACCTGCCTATCTTGACTGGTTAGCTGGCCTTTCTGAATCTTCAACTGTAATTACCATCAATTACTTAAGTCGATTGGTCCATAAATGTTTGAAATGTAGTCGCCCCAGAGACAAATCGCCAGATCAGAAGATATCACTAACTCCAAACAATGTTACAGTAGACCGAAATACACGTTAGATTTTCCAAAATATACATGCGGCTTGTCTATCCTTAAAAACACAAACGTAATGGGTACCGTTTTATATCACTTGAGAATATAACTTGATAAGCACCATAGTATACTAGTACCAATCTTCTGAAGTGAATACGTATTGCGTATATATATATATAAATAAATAATGTATATATCTAGATACATAATCATATCAATATATAATACATACTATCTAATCCTCAGAATCCTCCAAAGCAAAAAGCCCGAATCCCCCCCTTGTATAAATGCCAATGTAAAACTCAAAACCTTACTTGACAACAACCAACTACATTTTTTCCACCAAAAAAAGGAATATCAAACACCATGAAACAGCATTGAATGCATCCAATGATGTCTTAAAGGTGTTATTTTTTTCAAATGGCAACATGTAAAAACTCTATTTGTTTATATGAAAAAAAACATCACCAAACTTAAGGCGGGGTCCCGAAAAGTTAACTCCACCAATCTTGTCAAACCGGTACCATACCTGCAAAAAAAATCTGCGGAACCGTTCTACCTGAGGAAAATTTCCGAAACATAATTCCCTTCAAGATCTGATTTTTTTTTCAGGCATATTTTGACAGATAATTCGCTTACAAATCACCAGCATTTCATGAAGAATTCCATAAACATTCCCAGCAAAATTATGCAAATCCACAGGTCGGGTCGGGCCCCAGGTCGGGTCTCCCAGACGTTCCCCATCTGGCCCTCGGTTCACCAGCTCCCTCAACTCCTAAAAGACACAGCTGCTCATACTGTTGATGGACAAAATCCGGCTAACCACCTGGGATGGATAAAACCCTTATGAATAGTGGGATAATCATCATCCTTGGTGGTTCGCCGGATTTTGTCCATCAACAGTAGGTCTGTTTGGCATGTTGGGGGGTGTTTCGAATTCGAGAGTTTTTTGGGGCGTTTTTTTAAACCCCGGAAAATTTCCCCCTACAGTGGAAAGCCTCAATTAAACAACCGCTGGAAATGACGGGTAATTAGTCAACAGGAGGCGGTTTCGTTTCAAACAACGCCGAGTTTTAACCTTGGGGAAGATCCATGATTTTCCAATGGAAACGTGGGGGAGCATTTGTAGTACAGCAGGGGTTGGTGATGATTTCAACACCACTCGGTGAAACTCAACGAGATTGTTTACACGGAACCTGTCCCAGAAAACTTGGGGCAATATGAATTCCATCTACGACTTGACGAGCAGATGTTTCATTCATGGCTGAGGATTTAACTAGCACCAATATAGATTCGAAACTCATTTTTTCCAAAAAAACAAACAAGTCGTCTTTTGATTAGTATTTTCGCTATATTCCACATTTGGAAATTTGGGATATTCCTCTCCCAACAAAAATCCATGGGCCTTCTTTTTCTACAAAAAAAATTGGCTGCGTAAATTCAAGCTATTTTTTCAGTAAAAAACAAAGACCCCCCAGCTCAAAGTTATCGAAGGAAGTTTAAATAGAAACTTCCGACAATATGGAGAGTTGAAAACAAGATGCATAGCTCAGCAGTAGAGTCGTCAAGTCAGTCGACAAAAGATGCAAGAGTGTCAAAGTCAAGTGAAAGAAGATACATCCGCGCTAAATGTTAGAGAAGTCACGAAATGCTGTGTTTTTTCATAGATTCGTGTGTCGGGTCAGTCCAAAAGTAGGCCTGTTAAAGCGGCGGGTGCGGAGGTAGGTGCTGAGAGGAGACATCAAAAATTGCACGCCGCTGTGGCGAAAAGCTGATTTTGAAGTGAAAATGCTAAAAAACTGACGGTCTCGGAGCACTTTTTGAAGTTCAGATGTCGAAAAATTGCACGCCACTGTGGCGAAAAGCACATTTTGAAGTGAAAATGCACAAAACACATCAGGTCCGAAGCACTTTTTGCTCTTCACCCGTCGAAAACTTGTACGCCGCTGTGGCGAAACGCACATTTGGAAGTGAAAATGTTAAAAAACTGTAGTCTTCGGAGCACTTTTTGACGTTCTGCTGTCGAAAAATTGTACGCCGCTGTGGCGAAAAGCACATTTGGAAGTCAAAATGTTAAAAAACTGTAGTCTTCGGAGCACTTTTTGACGTTTTGATGTCGAAAAATTAGTCAGGTAGTAAGTTAGTCAGTTAGTCAATCAGTCAGTTCGTCACTTAGTCAATGAGCTAGTTAGTCAGTTAGTTAGTCAGTCAGTTAGTCAATTAGTCAGTTAGTCAGTTAGCTAGTTAGTCAACTCGTCAGTTCGTCAGTTAGTCAATCAGTCAGTTCGTCAGTTGGACAGTTAGCTAGTTAATGAGTTAGTTAGTCAGTTAGTCAATTGGTCAGTCAATCAATTAGTCAGTCAGTCAGTCAGTCAGTCAGTCAGTCAGTTAGTCAACCAGTCAATCAAGTAGTCAGTCAATCAGTCAGTCAGTCAGTCACTCAGTCAGTCAATAGGTCAGTTGATCACTTAGGTAATTACTCAGTTAATCAGACAGTCAATCAGTCAATTAGTCAGTTAGCTAGTTAGTCAGTTGGTCAATGTTTTTGCTCTGACATCCGTCACTCACAGCAATCAATCTCTCCTATACGTTTCCTATTCTTGAAACTTCCGCCACCGCCTTGTGCGGTACTACTGGTATAAATGTACATATTCATATGGAGTAATGGTTGGGCAAGGACTTGGGACATCATGGCATTACGAAAAATCATTCTATATAGGTATTTCACATGCCCCCCCTTCTAAGAGCAAGCTGAGATTGGGTTTTGTTTCAAGCGATGTAGCCTCAATATCCAACTACTAGTGGGTGGTTGTTTGCCAACCCATTTGAAAAACATATGGGTGTTTCCTTAAATGGTGGTACCCCCAAAACACCACAAAATGATCATTTTTAGTAGGAAAAACCGACGGTTGTTGGGTACCACCATTTTAAGAAACCCCCATATGCGAAAGTCAATTTGGATCATTTCCTCCAGGTTCGGGGTGAAAATAACTTACATCTTTTTCAAACCACCCCCATGGGAACCCACAACCTTCAATTTTTAGTGGTTATCACCCACATTTGGGGGGGTTAAAACTTTCATTTTTCCATGGGTTTTGGGGTCCAAGGGCACCTAGATATTGCTCAGGGGCGTGTCTCTTTTTTTGGCAAGGATTTTCATCCACCACCAAATCTCTCCCGTGACTTCCGTGGTTTTTTCGCTCCTCCAGTTCCCGTGCAAAGTAACTGTCGGCCATCACCTGCCAAGAGAAGGTGGTCTTTTCCCGGTTTTGGAGGTTGGTCCAAAATTGCAACATATATCTAGTTGGTGGTTGAACCAACCCATGTGAAAACCATGTGAGTCAAAATTGGTTCATCTTCCCCAGGTTCGGGGTGAAAATAAAAAATATTTGAGTTGCCACCACCTAGTATATGCATATATCACATCTCAATTATTCAAACAAGACGTGGATCATATTGTTATGGTGTTGTTTGGGGGTGGGTGGCATTGGGGGGAACCCTTAGATTGTCATGATATCACTTGTGTGAGCAGAACTCTCAATTGACAGTGACTGTATTGCTACTAGTTATGTTGGGAGGCTTTCAACTCTTGAACTGAAATACCTTCCACACAAATAGTTCCCTATAGTTGCTCTTAAAGGTGTTCCAATGTGCTGTATGGACACCAACATTGTTCAAACTACAATTTGAAATGTCACATTCTAGGGTAAAACAATTCAATAAGAGTCAACATCTAGTGAACACATCCGATCATTCATTAATAAATCAAACTGAAACCACCAACAGTAATCTATCATGGCTGGTCAACCTACCCCCATGTAAGGTACCCCCATGAGAAATGAAGCCTTAATAAGCCATGAATCTAATAAGCCAGGTTTTTTTCATCACCTTCCACATCACCGATTTTTTCCTGAAAAAAAACATGTCGTTGGCAAACATCCTCCAAGGCGTTGTTCTCAGCCTGCTCAACGTGTTTTTCGGCCGGGTGAAGTGACGTTGAAGGTGTTGAAAAAAGAAAGCAAAACATATTCCTACCAGTGATTTACTGGTTGGTGGTTTCAACCATCTGAAAAATATTGGTCAAAGTGGGAATATTCCCCAAATAGGGTTCAAAATAAAAAATCTTTGAAACCACCACCTAGTTTAATGCGGAAATGATCTAGCCAAAACTCAAGTCCCGAATTTCTAAAGATTAGGCAAAAAACACACACACACACAGTCAACTCAAAGGAGGCTCCTGTAAGGGTCAATTTTTAGGGACTTATCCCTGAGCTTTGCCCTTTTTTTTTGGTAGTGACACAATCCAAGTCACCAACTAAACCCCAAGTTCACCTAGAGTAATGACCAGTCGACCTGTGGTGACTTTGCTGTATAGAAGGGATTATCAAAAACTACTTAGTTTAGTTATATAGGGATTATTTCAGAAAGCCATGAAACTTCAGCATCCCATCATAAACCAATCGATGAATCAGTATGTCACTGTATGCAAATGCCGCATTCATGTCAGGGGTTGTCTTGACGCTCACCTCAACTCCTCCACCAAAACTCGAAATGCCTTGCCCCTTCGCGACATGCCCTGCCTCGACAGATTCTTTCACCGCGGCAGGGGCATGCATCTCAACGGATTCTTTCAGCATCTGGCAGCTGGGCGACACCAGCGAAAACGTAAGTGGCCGATCCATGGTATGTAATTTTGGACCCCAAAACCCACGGAAAAATGAAGGTTTTAACCCCCCCAAATATGGGTTATAACCACTAAAAATGAAGGTTGTGGGTTCCCATGGTATATATATATAAAAAAATCCACATTTTACTCGTCAGGTTGAAGGCTGGCCATTGAAACATCTATAATGATGTTGGGATGAAGACTTTCACACGCCTTACCACGTATTTCAGAGATATTTCCGGAAGAATTTTGTGGCATTAAAACATCATCAATGATGTGGCATAGTTTTTGGTCAATGGAGGGTGTCTATATGTGAGCAATGAAAAAAACCTCTATCCCGCTCCATCACACTGCTTGGGTAAGAGTGATTCCAGTGATTCCCAAAATAAGCTATAATAATTCCCATAGGGAAGGGTAGTACAATAATCCGAAGTGAATGAAGGGTATTATTAATGTCCCCATAATAATCCCCTGACGCTATGTTACACAACTTGAAACAACCAGTTTCCTTTTTAATGCTCACATGTGCCAACATGAAACCCACCAAAAACACTCCGAGTGTTGCCTGATGTGGGCTCAAAAGGGCCATACATGAAGCGAACAAAAACTCATGACATGAAACGAAACCGAATGATGCGTTGTTCTTGTCGAAGTGGTAGCCCACTTCGATCGATATCTAAAGTCACTGGCATATTTACCTACATGGTAGTGGATGGTTGATTTTTTGAGAGTACAATGTAGGTAAATATAACATATAGATACCATATCCACGTACAGCAGTTTCCAAGAACATTACAACACACCCCTAGACAAATCCCAGTTGAAGAGGTCGCGTGTTTGTGTTTTTTCTTGGTGCGTTTCCATTGCAAGGCTAGGAAACACCTCTCCAAAAAAAACCCGTCTTTCTCTTCAAACGGCGTCTAACTGTGTCTGCACAAACAAAAACCGCAACGCCTCCTTCTTGTTCCGTGGATGATACTCTTGCATCTCGGACCTATTGAGTTCCGTGCTTCTTTTTTTGTTGACAGCAACACCGAAAAAGTCCCCAGAAAACGGTGCGGGGGGTGCGTTGCTTGGGCGCAACAACAAATATCTGCTCTACTCAGGTTTTTTTTGCTACTTATAAAAAACACCAACAAAAAAACACATGAATTACAGATTTGCAAGGGGTGGTATAAATGAGTAGGAGCTTTTTAGCGAGTGTGTCTTAAACCCTTTCCCAGGATGCGACAAGCTCGGACGAAAAACAACCGAGTTAATTCCGAACTTCATCGGACCACTTCCAAGTATTGCTGGGGTGGAGAAACACACCAACTAATATTGTAAAGCAAAATTCACACCAAGGAGGTGAATTTCGTTTATCTTAAGCTTTTGAGGTTACCTTTTGGAGCCTTTTGATGAATTAAAACAATTCTATAGTTTCCTAGTTTCAAAAAAGGGTACCACAAGTGAAGCAAAAAAAAACTTGTGGATATCTACGGAGGAGATCATCCTCCGGCGATCCGAGTAACGTGTCCCTCCTACAAGGATGATGGAACGAAGAAAATTCGTTCCGGGTCAATCCTGAAGGATTTTTTTGACGCATATTTCATAGGATCCATGTATGGCAAATTTTCCCAAGTTCACCAAAACAGGCACCTAAATGTAGGTAGATATACCATACATGGATCGTATGGGATATAATATCTGACTACAGGCTTCTACAATGTGTTCGTTTGGCGTTTGGAGCATCCGGAAACTCAATCCAACTACTGTAGTTGCAACTCGTTACGGCTTTCACAAACCTGAAGTTTCAAAGGTATTAGGAAGGTAAAACATGAGGATCCCCCGTATTTTTTAAACATGTACCCTCAGGTAAACAAACATAGCAATGGAAAATCCCTATCTTGAATAGGAAATACATCTTCAAATGGTGGATTTTCCGTTGCCATGTTAGATTACCGGAGTGTAATGTAATTATACAATACACCTAAACTATCCAGTAGTTTAGGTTGGTCAATTCTTCTCATTTTTTTTTCGCCGGTGTTGCCGACAACAATTATCAACCACGTCATTTGTTTTGTGGCGAAATTTTGGAGAAACGACAACAAAGACGAGGGGTTTCGTTGAATGAAATCCTGGTTGGTTCATAGCCTTCTGATAACGGGTGAATTCATGATCCCAAGAAACCACACGAAGTATAACCCACATTACCTGAAATGCTCCATGTATAGAATATTTAGCTTTACTTATCTACATTGAAACATTTACCCAAAAACACTCAAACCAAATGTGGATAAACATTTTTTATTCATCTAGCATTTAGGGTATATTATTCATGTTGAAAACCATGGAGCACCCTTTTTTTCATGGGTTTTCACCCGGATAAGCTAGGAATCCCACGGACCAGCAGGCCATTTCTTTTCACCTGAACGGCCCCCGTGGTGAAAAACGGTCGCTTCAAATCCTGGTTGTGAACAATAGGGATCCTTAGAGTGGCTTATTCCAGACCCCAGATACCCTCCCTGAAAAGGGAGGGTAACTGGTTAGGATTTCATCCCCTAAAAAACCTCATGTTTTCCAGGAAAAAAATCCTTGCGAAAAATTGGTGCTGGAATTGCCATCTTTGATCCAAGCTCGCTGTGATTCAAAAACCGTGACACCACAAAAAAACTTACCACCAAATTGGAAATGTGTCCTTTGGTGATGTTTTTTCAAACATAAGAATTCAAAAAAGGGATCAACGAAATCATCACCAAAAGATATCCAATTGTTCTTTGAGAAGTGTTCTTTTCTCTGAAGATTTTTTGTTGAGTATTTGTGTGCAGACAAGTTTTTTTGGTTAACAAAACAAATCTAATTCCCTCCAACAAATGATCTGATTCATCTGATTCCCAAAAAAAAACTGGATGCTTCATAGATTCTGTGGTATTGAATCCACACAGGTTTTTGATTTTTCATTCGTGAGCAGTTTAACATCAGCCCAAATCAGACCGCAAAACTGGAACGAACAAACCCGTTTGAAAGATATGCTCGTCAAATTAGATGATCTCCCCAGGTAAGGGTGAAAATTAAAAAAAAGAAACCACCACCTAGATGAGCATTGAACAACAAAACACCTTGCTACATCTCATTATACCGCTTGGTGAATGAACCTGACATTTTCATGGGGTCAAATCTTCCAAACTATGGGTTCTTCAATTTGGGTTCTATAGGAATCATTTGCCTGGATTTCCTGGAAATAAGGACTACTTCACTATGCAATTTTCAAGCAGAATCTGTACATCCAAAGTGTTCTTTAAACAGCTCTTTTCGATCTGTTAGAACCTGGGTATACATCTGTTACAACTTGGATCATGGATCAAAATTCATCAACCCAAAGAACACAAGGCCATAAATAAACCACCACCACCACCTTGCTTTTTTTCCATTTTATTCACCAACAATGGCCATTGTTGATCATGGATCCATAAAAATGAAGTTTTCTAGTTGGTGGTTTCAATCCCCTTGAAACATATGAGTCAAAATGGGAATCTTCTCCAACTAGGGGTGAAAATAAAAATATCTGAAACCACCATCTAGTAAATATTTTCATGGTGGTTCGTTTTTACCTATATTTTCGAAAGGGAGGCCCGGTGTAATGGAGTGGTGGGTTTTATTTTTTTCCCTTTACAACATCATCATCGCCTTTCCATTGTTGTCAACCAAGGATTTGGACCGTTTTGAAAACGTAAAAGCAATCTTGATTGCTGACCTGATCCAACACCTAGAGAGATTATACACTCCTGAAAATTGAACATAGCCCCTGAGAATTTACCATCCCATAAAAGGACATCTCATTTTCAAACCCTCAGTTTTCAGGGGCGAACGGTTAGACTTCCAAGGGTGCGAATTTCTGAACAGGCAGAAAGCAAAAAAGCAACTCTGCATTTTGCGATGTGCAAAAGTAAAAACCTTATTGCAAAAAGTCCCAAAAACGAAACATGAACGAGATTTATGATTTCACGACTACAAAAAAGGTTGTTTTTCATAAACTTCAAAAATGTCAAAGTGAACTCTTCGCTGCCTCTTTTGGTATTCGTTCAAAAAATATTCCCCCCAAAGCACATCTATATATGCATCTAATTCATGTTTTTTGCATTCTCCCAACTTAACGCCAAAAAAATCTGTGTGTCTCTCGTCTTGGATTTGCTCAAGATGCTTGGGCAAAAATAAACAAACATCTCCCAACATGGTGGTTTCGTTGGTGATGAAATCCCATGGTAGAAAGGTTCAAAATCGTCTGAAACAAATCCAAAGACAATGGGGATAATTTTACATATTATAGTTACTGACCCAATATTCATAGGATTATTCTGGTTCTGGCAATAGGTGGTAGGGATCATCTCCTTTACCCCCTATAGAAATTTCTCCTTAACGTTGCCATGTCACAGCACTGTTGGCATCCCCCAGAGTCGCAAGAGCCGCTGGTCCCCATGGCGTTGGACCGACGAAGGCGGCCGACCCCCAGGCGGACCCCTGATCCAAAGGGAACCCTGCAGGGCAATCTGTTTTTGTTTAGTCAGGTTTTGGTGAGAGTTTTTTTTGTTGGTTGGTGAGTTGGTGACAGTTTTAGAGGGAAACATGTACCAACCAATAATATGAATCATATTTTTGTTCAAATCTCTCTCCTTTTCTTTTCTCCGACCCCCGCCCCAAAAAAAAAGAAAGAACATGGCCAAGCAAAAAATGGGTCGTGGGGGAAAAACAAAAGGGCAAGGAAACGCTGGGTGATTTGTAATTAGATCATGCTAACTGATGTATATTCACACACCGCTTTATGTTAAACATTGATGACATGTTTATGTGTGCGTTGCTTCTATTGGCAATTCTTTTCTGATGGGTTTAATTCATGAGGGTTACAAGTCACTTAGCACTTTCCTCAAACTTATCGGCCTTTAAGATTGAAAAAATAAGAGAACAACACCACTATTTATAGTGATATTTACCCTCCAAGGAACGAAGTAACATATCCCACCAAATGGGAAACAAGAAAAAATCATCCACTCAAACATTCCCTTCTTTTAGGCGTGCAAAATGTTTGTGTTCGGGAGGGAACAAAATCTGTCACCCCATGGGCAAAGCGGAACATTTTCTTCAAGGGATCCATATTTTTGGCGTCAAACAAAAAAAATACAGTGTTCCTGTTGATGGTTCAGAAATCCCATTCCCAACCACCTGGGATGTATCCAAAAAAACCCGTCGTAAATAAATAGGCTTGCCAACTACCGTTCCCTCAACCGGTGAGTGACTTTGCCGGATTTCTGGGTTGCCATCAACAAAGGCGATGATTTCTGGAAGCTCCACTTTTTTCATCGCGCTGGAATTCCCTGTCGTTTCGAGGCAGAAAACATGTCTGCCCCCGGCGCCACGGAAATTCCAAGCAGTTTGGCCCCTTCTGGACCTCTTCTGGGTTGACAGCAAAATTTTGCATTAAAGACATGTCCGGTTTGGTCAAAAGTGTTAATGTTTCATACCTCAGCTTCTAAAGAATCATCGATTGCTGCATTTTGTCTTGGATGAAAAACGCCAATAGTTCAATAAAAGAATTCGGGGTATTCATCTACCAGTATGTATTCTATTTTTTTGAGCGTCCTGGTCAACTGGTCCATTCTTGTTCAGGGATTTTTTCACACTTCTGACAAAACATGATGTTTATTAATATATCAAGAAGGGAAGAAGCACGTAACTCAAAATGCCTGGTGAGGTGGTGTTGTCTTGCCCCACCCAAAAACACACGTATACAGTTTTTAGATCGGAGCATCGGTGTCTTGACCCATATTTTTTTGTCAAATTGCCCTTCCACTCGGGTCCCCCGAAGTTATTTCTGAAAAGAAATGACTTTTAAACATCAAGATACGGTATAATTCGGTATTAACATTCAATTCGTTACCAAAGTTTATCCCCCAAATCCGTTGGAGGTCACTTAATTACCCCTTCTTTACAGGGTCACGTGAAAGAAAATTACCATCCCCAACAAAGGTCACGATCGCTCCATGGGAGTTTCCAGGAACAAGTTCTGAGTTCTGGGAGGAGAGCATGGAATCATGCAATGTGTTTTGTTTCATAATTATACAAAGGGTGGTAGTATTGAAATCTGGTTGGTGGTTGAACCAACCCATTTGAAAAATATGATCGTCAAAATGGGTTCATCTTCCCCAAGGTTCGGGGTGAAAATAAAAAATATTTGAAACCACCACCCAGGTGGTAATATTGAAATGTAATACAACCAAAATGATCATCTTTCATTTATCATGATTACAGTATGATTCTTGAATTGGCCACATCTTCAGAGAAATGCAGCCAACTTCGTCAACCCATCAAAAGTGTAGCCGACTTCTCAGAACCGGAGCAACGTTCAAAACCCATGAGGTGATATTTGGATACTGATTTGTTTTTGCTGGGATCCTTACATACTGGCTTATCATAAACCCTAAACAAATGGGTAGTTTTTCATCCCCTATATCTTGGGTATGGCCCCTTCCCAGTAACAGTGACCACCAGGATTATTACATTTTTACTACGGTTGGTTGACCGTAGGGAATCCCTTATATAAGTCTTTATTTGCCACTGGAATCCTGGGAAGGGGCCACACCCAACCTATATCAAGAAACCAAGGCTGGTTCTGAAAAATATTATATAGTCAAATTGGATTATTTCCCCAAGTAGGGATCAAAAAATAAACAATATTTGAAACCACCAACCAGAAGGGTTTTGAAAGTTCTGCTCACCTGTACATGTCGGACCTTCCAAACAACTTTCCTTTCAAAACGGAGCAGCTCCCGTGCTGGTCGCCACCTGTTGATCCGGTGAAGTCACCAAGTTGCAAATGGAGAGGTTACCCTCCGGTAAACTAACATAACAATGGAAATCCACCTTTTCCAATAGGAAATACATCTACAAATGGTGGAATTTCCCATTGCTATGTTAGTTTACCAGAGTGTATGTCTCCTTTTCCAGGGACTTCTTTTCAGGTTCCATGTTAAATTTCAGGGGGTCATGTCGTGTTTCCATGCAGTTTCCATAAAACATAACAGCTGGTGAGCTTCACCGGAAATCTGAACCCATCAACAGGAAATCCATCAAAAAAGTCCATCAGGTTTTGACAACAAACATCTCCAAACACAATTGCTGGCCCTTAGCAGGGAATGAGGTAATGAATTTCCATCATAGTCAGGAAATGAAGCTGCAAACATGGTTCGGATGGGCCCTAATTCCCTACTAAGGGCCAGTCAGATAGTTGGCAGGGAAATCCATCGTCAGGCTCCATATTAAGCGATTTTTGGGTGTTTATTGAACAACAACAACAACAACAACAACAACAACAACAACAACAACAACAACAACAACAACAACAACAACAGACAACAGACAACANCAAACACGACAATTCTGGGTAACAGTGATCATATCTAAGTTACACTCCCTAGAAGGTTGCCATGGATATGAGGGACACCGTGCCCCTGAAAAAAAACTGCTGCTGGTCAGGTCACTATGGTCACTTGAGGACCCCGTGGGCTGTGATCGAACTTTTGAACCATCATTGTATGAAAATGGTCTGGGGGTATGACAATTCAAAATCGATTTACTCCATCCGCGGATTTTTGACCTGGAAAACCATCCCGATTTTGAAAGGAACATCATCTTCTAAAGTTCCAGACGTGTGGGTAGATACTGCACATGGGATCACTTGAAGCTCCTATTTGATTTTCCATCATGGCTATTTCTTAAAAGGGTATCTATAACCCTTCCACTTTTAGGGGCATGGCGTCCCAAAAAATAAGGCATGCTTTATATTTTTTGCATCTTTCTGCGTAAATATACGGTGAATATATTTCATCTTCCCATAAAAAATCCAGTTTTCGAAGTGAATCTCTCTTAACTTTCCCAAAGCAATCCTGAAATTACAGATCGTCTTACCCACCCGTTTTTTTTGAAAGGTCAAAAAAAACACAAACACCTCCTCAACTTCCCCCCCCCCTCGGGATCCAATCGCTCGCTCACGGCGTTTTCGTCAGATGGTGAGGTGATTGGATCCCTACTTGGATGTAGTAAATGGTTAGTAAGTGGATTAAAACCCAATATACCCCATTTATAAGTAGGTCATAACCCATTTACTAACCATGTACCAACTTCTTGGGACATCCAAGTAGGGTTTCCCCAACAAAAACCTCCCCCCCTTACCTCGCTGCTCTCTCGCATGGAATAAGAATTTCCAGGGCTCAAATCTTCAAGGGCACGACACGCCACCTGGTGGGATGGATCGGGTTTTGTCATGACGGGTCCACGGGACGGGACGGATTATCCGTGCTGTCCATAACCATGGGTTTGATCGTTGTTGTTGTGGGACCCTTCAGTTCGGCTTGTGGGATTTCTTCCAAATGGCCTTTTTCATGGCTTAGAATTGGGGGTTTCAAATCGCTACTAAGTGGGATGATCTTCCAAGAATCGTTGAGCGATGGCTGTGGTTGGCAGCGGCATAGTTTGTGGAGTTGTAAACGTTGCGTGAAGCATGGGCCACGCAAAGATCAAACATTTGGTGGCTCTCAATAATCTGTTCAATTATAATCCTATCTGGGCAAATGAAAGACACAACTAGATAAATGAAAGAATTATACTAGTAACGTTGGATTTTTTCCCACCCCTATGATTGAAAAAATATGCTCAAGTCAAAACGTATTCATCTTCCCCGATTGTTGGGGTAAGCAATTCTCAAAACACATTTGAAAGCACACAGCTCGAAAAACAAATATCATCTGTGTTTTTTGGGGATGCTTTTGTATTTTTGAAGTTGCTATGTTTTTTTTGGGTTGCATCACGCAAGACATTTTGTTGGAGGTCTTTTTCCAGGCAATAGGAGTTGTTGTGACCTTTCTATCTTCACTCACCTGAGGTCCCACAGTCACCAACCCCAGAAATCCGGCGTTCACTCACCGGTTGAGGGAACGGTAGTTGAAATCCCATTATTTACGACGGGTTTGGGATACACCCAAACGGTGGTTGGGAATGGGATTTCTGAACCATCAATATAGTACGTTTGTTGAGCTTAGGATGGGAAGAAATTGGAAGAGGCAACAAACATAGGATGATGGTTATCACTTATGAATTTGTAAACCTATCGCAATTTTACAAATTGATAAACTTCCTTTCATAGTTGATCATCAATTTGTAAACGATAATGATGATAATGATAATGATAAGGAAGTGTCATTGCTGTAAGGCTCCATATCCCAAAGAATCTTGCACTACATGTTGAAACTACAGTGATCATAAAATCCAGCCAAATGTACGTAAATCTATCCTCTATGGATGGTTTGCGCCTTAGAAAACGTGTCAACTTTGGATTGATCAACGTACATTAAACATTAATCCTGCCCAAAAAAGTATATCCCCCATGCACCAACTTGCGAAAAGCACATCTTTTGGAGATGTTGTTTTTCCCCAACATGATGACCAAGGGGTGATTCTTCAAAGGATCCAAAGAAATCCACCCCCTTTTTCCCCACAAAATTGAGATTTTGGTGAAGATTCCCCACCTCCCACTTGAAGCCAGCCTTAATGTGAAACTAATGGATGATGGTAGTTTATGATCCTTAAACCTAACATCATCATCATCATCATCATCATCATCATCATCATCATCATCATCATGGATTCCGTGATGACTAAAAATGCATGGGCCTCTTTTGATCATCATGTTACACCGTCCAAAACCCTATGGTTATTTTTCATCCTTTGGGTAGAGCCTCGTTCCCCGGCAATTCCCATCCTTTCCAAGGCACAATGAAGAAGGCGCAAATGTGCAGAAGGATATAAACAAATGCACAAATCCTGTGGAAGAGTGGAATTGAAAAGTCGCATTTCGGTCTTTGTTGTTCCAACATTTGTTGTTCCAATATCTTAAATCACATCCTGTGGAAGGTTGAGAAAGCCAACAAAATTATGGAACATTTGAAAAACATGTGCTTTATGACTAAGTTTCTGGGAAGAAAATTGAGGAAAATCCCATGAACAACGTTCCACAGAAACTATTGAATCAATCATGAGAAGAACAGAGAAGACAGAAATATTGGCACATGCCATTCCTCGACTTTTCGCTGCATTCCAAGGCAACGAAAATTGTCTGGCGGTGGTAACGGGTTACAATAAAATTACAATCAATCAATTGGCAGTATGTGCAACTTATAAAACAACCATGCGGGACATATTGCCTTGTATGTGCTATTAAGGATAAGAAGTAGCCAAAAATAATCTCTATTTTCCGATAAAAAACGTAACCTTTTTATCAAATATCTCACGGTTTCCCCTAAGAAAGCTTCAAAGTCACCTTGCTAACCACCCAGTCGGGTAGGGATATTGTTAAATAGGTAATCACAGGGTGCGGTTTTGCGACGTCCATGTCCGCTTCAGATCACCTTACAAAGAGAAAACATAATTTAGAAACCAGTTTTTCGGGTGATATTGATGTTAGGAAATAACTCCAATTTTTCGTCGATTTGCATGGTTGGAAAAAACTTCAATTTTCATGATTCCTACATATTAGTAATTTTCATGGTGAATGAATGAGTTTCCACATGCAATCACCAAACATATCCAAGATTTCACAAACATTCATTGCACAACCCTTGGCAGTTGTCTCCGGCACAACCGACGGACATGATGTATCTGATGTTTCTGTTTAAAGCTTGGTTCCTGCTGGGGGAGCGATTTCAAGTGATTTCATGCCAAAACACCGAATGATTGTCTACCCTGTGATTTTAAGGACTGGGGTTCTAAAACACTCCTCAGTTAGTAGGAAAATACATCATCCCTGTCGACCATTATCGCCCCCATGAGACTGGTATATTTACCCATACATGGACTATAAGCAATCTAAGGCCGATATTCTGCCTAAACACTATCATCACCACCATGTTCATCAACGTACATTTTGATGGGTGTATCTTCGTGCACCTAAAGTTTCATTCAACGTAAAAGACCATACATATACACACATATTCAAACTTTATCGCAACATCAACAGATCCTCGCAAACATCTGGTAAAACCATCGTCCTTCCTATCGTTTAAACCATAGGGAAGGTTACCCATGGGATACCCCCACCACCGGGTGGTGGGTGAAAACTCATCGGGCAAAGCCCACCTTTTTTGGTGCTTAGCCAAGTGACATTTGAAAAGTGATCCACGAATCCTCACACCAATCTACCTCCCAAAAAAAATTGAGATGTTTGGATGGGGCAAAACCTCCCATGGAAAATCAACTCAAAGTCCGGTAATTAATGCGGGAAGAAGGGTAAAAAGGTACACGTCTTTCAGGTATGACAAGAAAGAATCAATTGAATCTGGGTCTTAAGATCCAAAACCTTGCTCCATCACCAAAGCATGCACAAAAACAGGCAAAGATTTATTCAAATGGCTCCATTTATGGATTATTCACCCAAAATTGGCTTAAATTTCTGGTAAACGTGGGAACATATTCCATACATGGAGCTTTTGGGGCATTATAGTACATAGATTTTTTTTGATCAACGCTGTTCCATGAACAAAATGTGATGTTGCTTGTGTTTCTACGTTTTCTCCACCAAGCTCACAATCTGTTGTGGTGTCCCGAAAGGCATGGATTTTTCGTCATCGACTCTTGTCGAAATACGACCACAAAATTCCCCCAAAATCAAAACGGTGACCACCTTCTGGAGGTAAAAAGGGTGGGATGAACTACCTTCAACAAAAAACTGAACATTGAAACCTAAAGATGGAGGTGAGGTGAAAGATGAGTTTCCTTTTTTTAAAGGGGACCTGAAAATCTCCAGGTTACAGGTTTTTCGGCCATTAGTTTTCAGGGGAAGGCCGAAGGCAATCCTGCAATCCTTCAGCGAAAAAAGAGACAACACTTCAACAGAAGATCTTAGTCTTTGCAAAGTCAAGAAACCCTGAACTGGTTGGTGGTTTCAACCCCTTTGAAAAATATGAGTCAAAATGGGAATCTTCCCCAAGGTTCGGGGTGAAAACACAAATATTTGAAACCTCCACCCAGTGAAGTTTAACAAAAAAATGCCCTTGTTTGTTCTTCTTTCCTTCTGTGAACCAAAAAGCACTTTTGTTTCATCAACCACGAAACGTCTCTGCTTGCTTCACCATGGGGTCCTTATATCGGGTATATTACACCACTACAACTACTGTCCGTATCTAACCGGGTAGTATAACCCCCCTACACGACCCACACGATTAAAAAACCATAAGAGTATCAATGTCTCCAACGTCAATAAATAATGTGTACCCTAATAGTTGTTAAATCAAACAATACTCATTTTTTGTTACTAGGTTGTTAAACACATGTGTACCACTTAATATAAACAACCATGTTCTTTGTTCTTCAATACTCATCTCTTGTTACTTGTGGCCTCTCAAAACACCAACCCGAAAAACACAGGGAAACGCCGCCTCAAGATTTTCGCAGGAACCACCGGTGCTACCAGAGATCTGGGGCGATTTTTCAAACATATAGGATGCAAGATGGCAACTTATAGGATCCATTTTGAAAATGGTAAAATGCCCTAGGGCTCCTGGCTCACCGAAACTGAGAATGGTTTCATGGAACCTAAATGACGTAGTGCATTTTGGAGGTGATGAAGGACACCCCCAATCATCATCTGAGAATATGACTAAATTCCTGGGGATGATTTACATATATGGGTGTTTCCGAAAATAGTGGTACCCCCAAATCATCCATTTAAATAGGCTTTTCCACTATAAACCATCCATTTTGGGGATACCACTATTGTCGGAAACATCCATATATACACGTAACATCTTCCATAAAAAAAAATCAACCCACTGCAACCCTAAGACTCATTGGATGCTCAGAAAGGAAAGGCAAAACCTGTTGGATCTCCAGCAACCGTCAACGAAAAAATTGCCGCACAAGGAATCTGCTTGGTGGTTGAACCAACCCTTTTGAAAAATATTAGTCAAATTGAACATCTTCCACAAATAGAGGTGAACATAAAAAATATTTGAGTTGCCACCACCTAGGAATAATACGACCACAAAATTCCCCCAAAATCAAAACAGACCACCCAGGGATGAAAAGGGTGATAAACTACCTTCAACAAAAGCTGAACATGAAACCTATGGAGGTGGATGGAAGATGAGTTTTCCTTTTTAAAGGGGGCTGATTTTTTCTCAGGGTTTTTCTGCCATTATATTAGTTTTCTGGGGGATGTAATTGGTGGATTGTTCTCCAGGCATTTGAAAAAAGGGCCCAAAAACTTCAAGATGTTCCCAATTTTTGGAGATGTAAAAATGAGCAAACTTGGTGCTTTCAAGCCAATTTGGTGGCTCTTCCTCACCCGAAACATACTGTTCAGATTTGACATAATCTTCTCCAACATTTTTGGGGTGAAAATGACGCAGCAAAAATAATCGGGAACCACCATGAATCATAGAAAATCCTTCCACTTGCCAATGGTGCGATCCTCAAAGAAGATTGGCCACTTGAGATTAAAATCATCATCCTGCAAAAACAGTTTAAACATTCCAGACCCGGTTTAGCCTCTTTGCGGGCGTTAAATGCTGCAGTATAATAACTACCAAAATTGTCTGAAAATGAAAGTAATGGGAATACTATCGTATAACTACAATCTTGTGGGGAAAACTCATCCAGTAGTCACCTGTCATGTATTTTGGTAACCCTTATGAACATCCTAGGCTTTTACGACCTTATGTTTTGAATACCAACATCTACTGGGGCTGACGTCCCGAATCACTCAGAACAACAATAGCAACAGTGGTGGTTGAGCAGCCAGAAAAACGGGCTGCACAAGTCAAATCGGATCATTTGCCGATCGAGTTGAAATAACGTCCCCAAACACTTCAAAACAACCAGCTAGTTTTGGGTGAATTGAAAAATCCATCACAACTTACAGTAGTTGAAAAGTACATGGCACAGTCCCTACATATTGGTTTATATTGAGGCTTTAGCAACCTGGCCGTTGGTATGTGTGCCATCTCTTTTTGACCTGAAGGTAAGTAACATTTTTTCCACCAAAGTTCCTAAACCCAAAACCAAAGACATTATCTAGGTGGTGGTTTCAACCCATTTGAAAAATATTTGTCAAAATGGGAATCTTCCCCAAGTAGGGTTGAAAATAAAAAATATTTGAGTTGCCACCACCCAGTTATCTTATATAGAGCAAACAACAAAAATCTTGGCTGCCACTTGAAGGTGTCAACAAAAAAACGTGGACCCCTCCTTCTTCTAAAAACCCACCCGTCGGTCCGTCCGTGGACGCCTGAAAGATGGTGGGAAGCAGCCCTTGCATTGAAGCCCTGGAAATTTTCTTGTTGAGGCTTCGCTGGTTTTTCGAGAAAAATGATGATGATGATGATGAGAAAAATGATGATGATGATGATGATGATGATGATGATGATGATGATGATGCTGATGATATATAATGATGATCTTACCATTCCTTCATCTTCCAGTTCCCTATATATGGCAACAAATAGGGGTCTAGTTACCGGATATATTGGCAACTGGGAGCTTGGTTTTATGTATAGGCGGAACTGGAAGATCAGGGATTCTTTTAAAAGTTTTTCCAGATGTATCTAAAATAGTCACCTTCTCCAAACAAATCCAAGATAAATGGTTTGGTATATATCATCTAAGCGTAAATAGATTTATGATTTACATTTCTCAAAATAGAAACATCTAGCTGGTGGTCTCCTCGCACCTCAAAAGTTTGCAGCTAGCCCCTGAAAAATGGAACTTCCCAACAGGAAAGGATCGCCTCCCAACCACTAGTTTTTGAGGGGAAGTTTGCTGCTAATCTTTTGAAGGAATATGACATGTCGAACATCCAGAAAAAGCAACACACACGAAACACAACTTCAACCAGCCGGAAAAAAAAAAACACCGGCAAAAACACAGGGAGGTGGCCACAAGATGTGCTGAATAGATACCCCGTTCGCTCCAAATCGCTCCCCTCCAATCATCAGCTTTTCGGTGATTTTTTGAACAATTTAAACTCGTGCAGCGTTTTTGACCTGTCATTTTGCCAGTCGTTTCAACTCTTGTTTCGAGTAAAATGACTCAACTTTACAAAAAAACAACACCCTGTCACTCACCTCTTCTTGCAAGTAAATACCTCATACATACTTTGGGTACAAGGTATACCGGTATACCATATACTGTATACCTGGTATTCTTTGCAGGGGGCTGCACGCTGCTTACCACCTTTGGCCAGAAAATCAGAAATATCCTCGCACTTCTAGCTACACACCCTGGACTTGGTTTCAAGAGTTTATCCAATCATTCTAAGGGAGGGATCACATTTTAAATGGTGATTGACTTCTACAGCATCGTTGTTTCCACAAGGACATCTACGCTGAAAACGTTAATTAACCCAATGCTTGGAGGTGAAGAAGAACACCATCTACTACCAGGCTTGTAGATTTGGCCCCTCAATCAAGCCGCCACACCCTGGAAACCAATATTTTCTACAGTAAATCCTTAGGTACCATCCGTGGCTTTGTTAGTTTCCGAAACTGTATAGGCTGTATAGGGTACAAAATCTGCAACCTTGCTTGAGAAACATGTCAAGTGGGACAATCTCTGCATTTGGAGAAAATGCTTGGCAAAACAGGTTATTTAAATTTAGCAACCCCAATTGATTGAGCATTGAGATCCTCCCCTCCAAAAAAAACTATAGTTACATCAGTTATATACATCCCATTTGATCCTGCTTGGTCTTTTGTTGGGATCCTGGACTCCCAATGACTGGGTCGTAGAAATCCACCAAAAACACATGTTTTGGTCAGTACTCAAGTGATGAATCCCATGGCAAAACAAGGATCAACACATAACCCCCAAGGATCAAACTCCATTTTCGACTTCAGCCAACACTCAACCCAGAGTAGCGAACTACGAACTTCCAAAAACCGAGGACGAATCAAAAGATTCTGATAACAAATGACATTTTACGCAGTAAAGAGTTGTTCAGTTGTTCACTCTTTACAACAAGAAACTTATGTTACCCTAAGGATGACGCAATGACACGAGTTTTCATCACTTTTCCGCTGTTGTTTCTCCTGCCTGTAAGGCTGTAGAAGGCTCAGAGTTCCTCCTAACAAATTCCTGAGTTTCAACCCCCAACATTTGAAGCGTCCAAGCCCCGAAACATGGAATTCCCGTACGGTCCGGTGGGCCCAGAAAAAAACAGTTATAGGGATATATGTACAACCCACTTATGTCATCTTATGTCATGGTTATTTCACCCTACTGACCCATTTTTTGGGGGCCATTTATAGGAGGTATTTCACCCCATGTATAACTGGATCCAGTTCGCCCACCTCGTATTGCGAGGTAAGCTGGATTTTCCATTGTCTCGGGGTATATAGCCCCCGAAAAGTTGACTCCTGTTGAAACCTGGAAGTTTCTCCAAAATCTCCAAATATCCTCCAGGAAATTAACATATCCCACCTGGGGAAAAGGAAAATCATCTTCAAATATGCCTAATATCAGGGGGATATGTTAGTTCCCTGGAGGGTATTCTTAAGGTATTGATTTATCAACTAAACATTCAATCATCTTTATATCTTGGATCTATCCCCCACCCAGGATTCCAGTGGCATTTTTGACGGTTTAGTTCGTAATTGCCCCCTACCTAAAATTGGTTCATAATCCTCGTGGTGATGAGCCAGCATGCTGGGTGGGGGGGTAGATCCAATTTGTATCACCTTTGGTTGGCACATGTACCATTCCCATGATGTTTCCATAACTAGTAACGACCCAAGTGAAAAATATGCTCGTCAAATTGAATCATTTCCCAATGTAAGGGTGAAACTCACAAGAAAATTGAAGTTTCACCACCTAATTATTTCATGGACATCTAAACTCCCACGTGGTAAGTTTGAGGAGTTTATCTCCTACCATTGGAAAATCATGGAACATATATATCAATCCCATGGAAAATCGGCGATATTTCTAGGTCATGTTTCAGGTTTCAGGAGGCTCACTTCAAGCAGGTCCCTTGGACCCCTTTTGAGTTGGATGCTGTTGAATTTGTTGA
The DNA here is from genome assembly GCA_000507305.1 of Breviolum minutum Mf 1.05b.01. NCBI lineage: Eukaryota > Dinophyceae > Suessiales > Symbiodiniaceae > Breviolum > Breviolum minutum. The sequence goes on from DF241817.1 coordinate 63,164, forward strand.
AGCCTTTCCTGGAGGAGAACGAAAAATTGGTGCTTGGAAAAATGGTCCCAAGAATTCGAAGATGTCTCATTTTTGTATGATTTTCTACTTTCAACCTGATATTTTCTCAAGTCGAAATATGGCTTCATCTTCCCCAACTTTTTGGGGGTTGCAATTTCAGAAAAAACCCTTTGGAAACCACAACCTGGATGAGAGTAGAAACGAATTGAATTGGTACAACATTTCCCATGGGATGATAAAAATCAGTCCACTTCAGCAATTTCATATCATTTGTCGTCAAGATGTTTCGTTTTCAAGAAACCGAAAACACAACAACTTTTCCCGTGTTCAAACCATCAAAAACCAAATCCAAAAAGAAACCACTCAACAAAAAACACCAAACCCACAGCTAATAGTGGCGATTCCTTTCATTTTTCTCTTTCCCTTAAGGCCTCCCAAAAAAAAGAGCTCCCCATCCAACGGTTGAAACCGCCAAGGCTCAGGAGGTTAAAAAGCTGCCAAATGCCCAAAGCCATCCATACCTACCACGGTATAACGGTGGTAGGAACCCCGGGTCTGGAAGTCAAGTCACGTTTGGTCCTTATAAGTTGGAGGGGACAATTTTTCACAACTCACGTTTCCGCTATAAATTTGGAGGGGACAATTGAAAAACTCCACGAGTTGAAGGGGTGAAATAACACCCGAATTTACCCAATTTATAAGGTCATTTAATTTATAGAGTCATGTTTTTTCTTAACCAGCTGGGTGACACCAGTGACTTCTTCTTCTTCTTCTTTTTCTTCTTCTTGGTGCTGTTGTTGGTGGTGCTTGTGGTAGCTTTGTTGCGAAAGGAAGAAATGATCATTGGCAGTGAACTCATCAGTTGTTGAAAGACTGAGGGGTGTGCAAACCCACTGGTAGTATGAGATTTTACAAAATCAATTTAAGAAATAAGGGGATATTTTTGGAAGATTTCCAAATCCCAAACTACGTCTTGGGGGTCTTTTATCATGCGACTTCACACAGTTTGTTGGCCGGAAGAAAAGTACTACGTCCTGGTGCGGGGTTTGAATAAACAAGGATTTATCATACCAACAAAAACCTTCAAATTGTCAGCAGTTTCTATCAAAAAGTGTGGTGTTTTTTTTCCCCATGTATTGGTTATATAATCAATTCCCCTTTCTAAGCCACCTTTTGCGAGTGGCGATCGCCATCTACGGACTCACTAGGGTGTACATATTTTGCAATTCTGAAGTACTCAAATGTAGAAATCTATTGGATCATGCACACAATATACAGTACGCATAATTTCTACAAAATTGGATTAAAACACTAACCATAGCTAGATAAGCCGCAGCCTTTTGTTTCTTTTACCCTGATCCTCACATCTTGAGTCATATTCTCTGTCTCGGCACACGTCGACGTTGGCCAGTCTTATCCGCAAGAAGAATGGCACAAGCAAGGATCACACAGTACACCGCATAAAGGTATAAACTACTCACACCTCAGGGTTTGGCGAAGTTTGATAAACATTTTTTTGTTCCATTTGGCGAAGTTTGCTGCTCGGGTCACACCGTTGTTTTCGAAGACATGCTCCAATTGTTGGGTGATTTCTCTGGAAAACGATACTGGCGACCAAGGTCTTCAGCTTGCAACGACAACGACAGGGACCAAGTTGAAAAGGTGGGTGGCTTCCAACCAAAACCCATTCTGAAAAAAAAAATGGTGTTTTTTTTCGAAAAATGGGATCATTTTTTCCACCGAGTTTGTGGGGGTTAAAGAAACAAACAAACAACCCAAAAAACAAACAATGTTTGGAAAGCGCCACCTAGATATACCTAGATAGAATTTGATGTAGGTCAAGTTGATGTAAGTGGTATCAACAGTCCAAATGGGTTCTTCCCACACCAGCAACAGCAACAGGGACAAAGAGCAAAAACGAATAAGTTGTTCGACCACTGAAGACCCACTCAAAAACTTGTCAACATCTGAATGGATGGATCCAATCGATCTGGTGACCTCCCCCTACACGTTCGTTACAAGGCAACGGCCATCGTATACCTGGGATAGCAAAAACAAAAATACATTAGCTACAAACTAATCGATTGCCAGTGCTCAAACGAGCAACAGGTTGACCAGTTGCTCATCATTGAGGACCAGCCAACTTCGTTGATGGTTACATATGGGGATTTTGTCAACCATTCGAAAAAAAATGAACAAATCTTCATTGTGCAAAAAATTGAACAAACAACATGACAATTGAAGAAACAATACTTCAAAACAACCTCTGCACAGTGCAAACGCCACATTTGGACCCTCCCTACACATTCGGTAAAAATCTCACCGTTAGACCAAGCATCTGTAGTTGGACAGCAGAAAAACTGGACTCAACAGCACGATAAGTAACGAGATCAGTGACCTCAGGTCCGACCAAAGACAAATCTGACGACCGCGGGGGGTTACTGTTTGTGGCCTGGGGTGTGCTCTAGGGGTGTGTTGTAACTTTCTTGGATAGTTGGTGGTTGAGTTTCAATCCCCTTCCGAAAAATATTGTTCGTCAAAAAATAGGAATTTAATCTTCCCGGGAAGAAAATGAAACAACATTTGAGTTACCACCACCTAGAAAAAGTCAAAACAGATTGTACGGGTGCCCTTAAGTCACAATTTCCCTTAACCACGGACCTAGAAATGGTTGGAAGGTGAAGGTAATTTACCCGTTGGACAAATTTTGTGGCTTCGGATCGGCTTTTCGAAAATACCTTTTTTTGGAGGTGAAAGTTCTTGATTTTTTTTCTGGTGGCTTTACCCACCATTTTGAAGCCGTAATGGTCCAGTGGACAATTTATGAAAGAAAATTGATGAATTATTAATTACCTCGAATTTTGGAGTTTTGGGAGCTTTATTTTCCACAAAACCATGGTGTGTGTGGGGGGGTGTGAATAGATTTCTTGCATAAATTGGATTAAATTGGTAACATATTCAGGGATAGAAACTCCCCAAATATGCCAGCATCCAGCATAAACATCAATCTGAGGGATATGAAACACTCCAAATCCCCATCTACATCTTGATGCGGTGTTGCGTAGCTAGCATTGATGGTTGGGGTAGCCAACAAAAAACAAGATCTGACGGTGGAAAAGTCCAGCCTGACAAATTGACTTCAGTGGCAGGTACAGTTGTAGAAGGTTGTGGTAGTACGCAATCAATGCTTGATATCTCTTTCTCCTATATAGATTTATTTGAGCCGTTATAGGTCTATTGTATATATATATATATATCTACAGTGAAACTCTGTGAAATGTCCTCCCCATTTGTGGGTCTGCGAATCCAATCCCCAAACAAAAGGTCATATCCAATAGAGTTACATGTCGAGCAGTGAAGACAAAACCCACCAGTGACATTCCATGAAATCCTGGTTGCTTGGTCGTAAGGATCCATCATGATGGAATATTAAGACGTCCTACTATCTTTGGGTCAGTTTATGCACGGATTTTGCCTTCTTCAAGTATCACCAGGTGCGACATCACGAGAAAATTCATCCAAATAAATCTATGGCAAACCGATTCCTGGATATATGAGATCTGTCAGTGGAATGATATTCCCCTGGTGGTGAAAGTGTACAAAAAGGATCTAATAGGCAACATCTTGAACCAGTTCTTCACCTTGAGGAAGACAACAACCACAACCAGCAGCATGACAGGGCTCCCCACAAGGGCGACCGTATGGCTATCTGCCAACTTTCCTTCAGGGAAGGGCCATGACCCAACATGGCACGTAGACCGAAGCAAAGGAAGGGCGATGAACAAGTAGCTACCACTGCCAAAGATGGCAAGGCCTCGGCAGGGCGAACAGCAACAGCACACTTTTGTCACAGGTTTTTGTCATGGTTCCCATGGGATCCCCCATCCCCCTAAATAACAGTGCTATACCAGGGAAACCCTACAAACACTATCATGGTCCTCGTGGTGACTGTTCACTTGCATGGGGGAAGTATCTCAATTTCTAGGCTCAGAACTGCTAACCACGACATGTCATGATACTGGTTTGACGAGGTGTTGGCCAATCGCCACAGATTTGACAATAAGTCTCATCAACTTGTTGTTTCCCCCCCCACCACAATTTTTGGGGGAACATGAGAAACCCATCGACGCATCCTCAACTACATTTCTCAATCTGAAGTGAAGATGGTTGGAAAAATCCTAACATAAGAAATCATAAACAACATTAAAAACATATCATTCCCCAAACAAGTGATTTAGAGGTGATGTTTATTCCGTGGTAGGAAGGAAAGGATCAAACAATCAGAACAGAAATCCAAGCAACGCACTACTAAGGGCATAATATTCGAATCATTTCATCCCTCCAAAGTAGTACACTACATTTTTGCTTAAAGGAATCAGTGAGTTCTTAGAAAATCGTTTGCCGTTTGACTTATATCCCTCCGAACAAAAAACCGTGATGATTTTTTTTTTGGGGCGTTCGCTAACAGTGCCTGGTAAGTCTGGGATATAGCCGACTTCAAGTATGGCATTGTTTCTGGCGGGTTACACTCCGAAAAACCAACAATTCGTCTCTCAAAACAGGCCGAAACCTCAAAAAGGAAAGGATCGCCTTCCAACCATCTATTTTCCCGAGCGTTTGCTGTTACTTTCAGGGTGTTTTTTTTTTTCTTGGATTTTGTTTCTCCGGAAAACGTTTCACAAAACCGAAATGAATTCTCCAAACGTTTAAAACAAACCGTAGAAAGGTTCAAACAAATCCGCCGTTCAAACAAACCCAAGGAAAACTACGGGTTCGTTTTCAGGGTTACGATATAGTTGGTGGTGAATTTCACCACCGATTTTTGGAAAAAGAGGCCATTTCGTTCGTCAAAATTGGTTTCCACCAAATCCTAAAGATTCGGAGGTAAAAGAGAGCCAAAAACAAATAAAGGTGAAACCACCAATTACTAGTTGGTGGCGGTTTCAACCCCTTAGAAAAATATTAGTCAAAATGGGAATCTTCCCCAAACAGGGGCGCAAATAAAAAATATTCGAAACCACGACCCAGACTAGATTTTTTTTGCCAAACAACTACCAGCTTTCATTCCAAGGCTTTGGTAATCAGCCGACGGGGCCTGGATAATATATAATTTTCCCCCCAAAAAGGGTTGGACATGAAAAACGAAACATCATTTTCGGCCCAGTTTAGGGTGATGTAGATAAACGAAAATCCAGAAGCCATTTTAGGGAAATTTATCGATGTATAACAAACCCTGTTGATGGAAGAAACCCTGCACCACCTCAAATGTACATAACCCTGTAGATCATGGAATAAACTACCAACCTCAACTGGTTAGCAGGATTTCTTCCATCAACAGTATCTCCAGAATTCCACACATCATTCTTTGTTGATGATTCAATAATATCTCTAGCCACCCAGTATCCAGAGTTGCCACACTTGAAGGGTGATGCAAAAAAACAACCCTGAAACTCACCTGTACGAGACCCATCTCGTCAGTCACCATCTTTGTTCCCGCCGAGAAGCAAAGAGCCAAGCTGATTGTTGAGGACTCAACGACATGATGCTGATTGTCGTGAAATTTATTGGAGGTGAAAAATGCTCTTCAATAAAAAAAAGCACTTGGACAATGCAAAAAATCTGACATTTTTTGTTGAAACATATATAAATGGTACAAATGGTGTGTCTGTGTAATGTGCCCCCTCGTGTTTCCTAAAATGTTTGAGTGTATGTACTGTTGGCATGGTGCTTTTTTGTCGCAAGTTCGCAACATCAAGTGGCAGTTCAATGAACTAACTTGCATAATCCACTAAAGAAATCCCTTCATTTGACAAGATTGGATGAATCTCAATGGGTCTTTGGGTCAAATTTTGGTATTCGATGTTAGGATCCCTGGCTGGAAATTGCTACGTGAATACGGGAGAGTCAACCGTGCGGTGGGACCATGGTACAACGTCTCGGGAATCATCTTTAGTATATCTTTAGTATATCTTTAGCAAAACTTATCCAAGAATAAAGGGGGTGGGGTTGAAAGTACAACACCAACATATTTGAAAACAACCACTTAGAATCTCCATTTTGACATCACTTCAATAAAAATTCATCTGGCCAAAAATTGTGAAATAATATCTGACGAATTAACAATTCCTTCCTCCGTAGAATCTACCATGGCCAAGATGTCCCAACTGGCAACAAACATAATCAGCAAATCCACACCTGACAATGCCAGACCTGAAGTTTGCAACCTCCCCGTTGCAAGTTGTGATACTTGAAAAAAAACCACCCGGCAAGTTTGATGTCTGGAAGTGGTGTCGGAATTTTCTGGTGATTCTCAAGAAACTTTTCGGTTAGGTCACTATATTTGGAGGAAAACAAGTATCGCAAAGTCAACTTCGGGTGTATCACAGTTGGCGATGAAAAACTCTACCATATAAAAACATCACCCTCCCCCAAAGAAAAACTGGACTAAAAGCATGATTTGTATTTTGCCCCCTCTTGAAGGGGTGATGTGTTGGTACACAACCCCCCCCCCAAGAAAACAGCAAAAACACACTAAAAAATTTGCACATGTTCAAGTCTACAACCTTACCATTTTCGTTGGGAAACCCCAACCAAAAAACGGCGCTCAAGAACAGCACACTTGGATGTCCCAGGAAGTTAGTAAATGGTTAGTAAGTGGATTATAACCCCAATATACCCCATCAATAAGTGGGTTATAAACCATTTACTAAACATTGATCCTAACTTCCAACGGGACATCCAAGCAGGTCTTTTTCTCCCAAAAACGATCCGCAACGAGGCTTTGGATGCGGTGAGATAATCGACGTTTCGCCACTTTTCGAAACACCCAAAAACATAACGGAACACTGTCGAATTGTATCTTCATTTAAAAAGTTATCCCAAGACATGTTAACCAAAAAACGCAGTCTTCCGCCTTTCGGACAAAAAAACATCAAAACATATTCGTAATGAACTTAAATTGCTGACAAATTCTGGGACCAAAACTGGGGGAGCAAACATCCGAAATCCAAGGTCCAAAGGTAGTAGACGTCGTTAGATGTTGGCTGGAATACCCAACAGAAAAAATGCCATGGGAATTTCCACGTTTTTTCTTCGTTAAATTAGGTGAAATTAACCCCCAGTGAATTTTTGTTTCAGGCCTTGGAACTTCAAAAATTAATATTTTTCCATGGGATTTTGCGTTCCGAAGGTATGTAGTTGGTGCTTGCGCAACGCAATTTGGCCATCTCAATCAGGTACCGACACCGTGTTGGTAATGACCTGCGGAGCGGCAAAGAATCACCTCCAAAGATGTGAAATTTGGAACGCTTTCTTGAAATGGCTGGCTTGCTGTTTATGCACTTTTCACCGAGAAAATTCAAGGAAATAACTACAGGCCTTCCAAAAATAATATGTCTATGTTAGTTTTTGGGAGGAGTAAATGCTTTCATGTTTTGACTGAGAGTTGAAAAATTTAAAAACAACAGACAAATTGTTTGGCCGTCAATCTTAACAGAAGAATTATCCGTATGGTATCGCCAAAGAAACAGCAGGTAGAACCATGAAACGACACCGTTTACCATCTATGTGCCCCATATTTTGAGATGCTTTCCCTTACCATCCATCAAAAATTATCAGGATTCTCATGACATTTGTTATATATCTTCACTTTCCCCCTGGTATCCCACCATTTTTCCATACGAACTCTTTTTTTTTGATCCAAATGGTTGGATGGAAAATAGGAACGTCACGATTTTTTTCACTTAAAAAGTACATGTGACCTGTATAAACATGATACCACCAGAACACAATTTTTCAAAAACATTCTGGTCTGTTCACAAAACTATGCGGCATATATGTAAAAAACATCCACCACCGACCACCACCCTCTTGCTACCTTCTCACCTCTAAAATTCCAGCCCACAAAATCAACGGGGCTGGTATAATATGTACCTACGAATTTCCTACAACAATATACAAAAATCAAGTAACTATCCATGTATAAAGAGGTAAATATACCGTACCAACATTGGTACTACTGTTTGATGGCTGAAATCCCAAGGCCAACCACCTGCTATTCTATGAAACCTTATGAAACCATGGGATATTCTTCATGTCAACTGGTGAGTTTGAAGGATTTCTGGCTGCCATCAACGTGCGTGGCATGTTCATCCACATCCAGGCTCTAGGCTTCGGTTGGTTCGCCTTGGCGAAATCTTTCAGATCTTGATTTCGTGGATCTTCGGTGCGCGGATCTTGCGCCATCAAATCGAAGGGTACCCGGATGTCCTGAAGCGCAGATGGTGGCGTTTTTTGGCGTTGTTTTTTTCGGGGTTTAATATAGGTAAATGAACTGTGGTTATGTGGATCCTAGAGGAAAATTGCCACTTCTCTTGACAACCCAAACACTCACAGGGTGAACGCTTGAATCATCCAATTTTCCACCCTTACAACCCTTTCGTAGGTACTTTTCCATTGCCAGCATCAACTCAGAAAACATTACAGCAAACCGGTAGCTTCAGCTTCCTGTCGACACAAAGGGATTTGGCAGTAGTTTCAGAAAACAAGGATCATGCTGTTGATGGTGCAGAAATTTTGAAATCCTGTGTTCAAAGGAAACCTTGGACAAAATGGAAGAGTATCCATGTCAATTGTTGGGCCGGAATTCTTCCAAAAATCAACGGTCTTTTCTCAGTCTTATCAAACAACTCGGATTCTTGTATGCCTAGATATCAAATGACATCCAGCCATACCAACTGAGCTTGAAGAAGTTTTTAACACACCCAAAAACGGGTACAACATACACATTTTTTCAACTTCCCTCCCTTTTGGTGTTGGATATCTCTAAGGGTGACATTTTTGACTTACAACTAAGTTTACACATGAGCCCTAAGGATTGATCATCCCAACGTCATAGGTGCATTCGATTGGTTCGCTACATGGCAGTTCAATGCTGGCAAATGCACTTTTTTCCCAGCCCTAACTTTAGGGTCCTGAAATCAAAAAGGTTGAATTCCCCCAATGTCTGTGAAACATATTATATATGGTGGTTTCCTAAAATGGTGGTACCCAACAACCATTGGTTTTCCTGCTAAAAATGATCATTTTGGGGTGTGAAATGGGGTAGTACCACCATTTAAGGAAACACCCATATGTAGGCAGGTTTACGGTTTAAAAAGAGAAAAACACCAACAAAACTGGGTCAACTGTTGGAAGGGGGTCATCTTGAAAAACCGACCTCAAGCCAGCGCCCAGGACACCAGCCTTACTGGCCAATGGACCACCAGGTTCTACCAACCACCGTGCAGGTGCTGGAAGCTTGTCGGGCAAAAACGCGGGCAACAAATAGCCTGCCATCAGTTTTGCAGTGGCAACACCTTGGAAATCTTGGAATACCTGGGACAAACCTTCCTAAGGGTATTGTTCTGGTATGGTCTGGTATCGCTTTAGGGTGGGCCCCTATCGGTTTTGCATGGTTTTGCAGTGATGGCAAAGCCACTACCCTCTCATCACTACTTCTGTCCTAGCTACTTTTGTCAGATACTCACCTGTCTTCGCAGTTATGGTCGTCATCTTTGTCATCATCGGAATCTGCATGTTCTTCTGCCAACACTTCTGCAGGGATCACTATGCTTTTGTTCTTGAGCTTGAACTTCTTAGCTGTGAAGATCTGAGCACCGACTACCTGTAGATCCTGTAGTTCATCAGCTTCACAAAAACAGAGTACCCAAGAAATTGCAAGGTTCTTGGAGTCCAGGTAGCTCAAGTAACATCCCCACAAGTCATTGTGGGCTTTTGGCTTGAAAAAGAGTTCGTGCTTGGTGCGAGAAACCACACCATCTTTCACTGGCCGGCCTCCAACAGAAGTCACATTGTGGGTTTTGCACATTTTGCCGAGCAAGTCCTTCAAACTGGTCCCAACTTTGGTTGGTCCAGGAGAGGTTGGCAGAAGTATTTTCAAGCATGGCAAAATGAATTTAAATATGGCAACTGGGTCCCAAAAACGATGATAGTTAAATCAAAAGGGTGGTGAATACATGGGTGTTTCCAAAAAAAGGGGGAACACACCCAAAATGGATGATGAACATAATGGAAAACCCTATTATAATTAATGGATGATTTAGGGGGAAAACCCCCTATTTTCGGAAACATCCACATGTGAATACCAAAAAAATACAGTCCGTATTTTGATCAAATTGCCTTGGAGGGTAAGATCTCTCACAGGAAATCTACGCTGAAAACGAAAAAACCCAATGCTTGGAGGTGAAGAAGAACACCATCTACTACAACGGTTGTAGATTTGGCCCTGAATCAAATGCAAACCATGGAGTCACCAATATTCAAATCCATAGGTACCATCTGTGGCGGAATCTTTTCCGAAAAATGTATAGGGGACAAATCTGCAACCTTGACTACTGGTAACGTGTTTTTTCCACTGAAAAAAGGATCGCGTGCGGCAAATTGCATCATTTACTCAAGTACTACCCTCCTGGGACCTAACATATCCCATCCAAAGGCAGTTGGGAAGATACGTTTCCTTTCCCCCTTGGTGGGATATGTGATCCGTTCCCTGGAGGGTAGCGTGAGGTAAAAAATGGCCAGGCCCAAATCTGTGAGTATCATCAGCTGGATGGAAGGCCTTTGGAAGGCCGAAAATTTCATCCAATAGGGATACCCCCATTTGATGAGCCCCACCTATGCTTAAATTAAAGATGAGAAATGGCATGCCCAGCTACTAAGCATTCGTTAAAAAGACTACCAATTAAAACATGAAATATGAAACTTTGAGTGGTTTAAATCCTTGAACTTAACATGTTATACCAAACAACTTGGTTGATTTAACAACAAACAAGGGTAATCAACTATCAACAATGCAAGGGTCATTTGAGGAGTCACGGTATGTACCTTTCAACAGCGACAACTAAAACCTACCAGCTATGTGAACCATACTGTGGGCAGTTTATTCTACTTAGTTCCTTAATACCTGAATGCTCAGGCTCCAGGTTGAATAAGTCCCCTAACTATATAATTGCACTAGATATCCCTCACGGGGCCCTTTTTCTTGCAACATTTAGAGAGAATTTGGACCTTCAGTAGTTGAAGGGAAAAGCATGGAAAAGGTATCACCTCCAAAAACAAATTAAATGATGATACGCAAGTGGTCACTACCGGCAAAGGGGGAGGACACCAACCCAATGCCTATATATACATTAAAAAACATGCATATATATAATTTATGACCCTACCACCTATACATATAATTAACCCAATCTAGATACACAACATATAACTCTAAATATTGACATATATACATGGCAACATCCCAAGTTGAACCCACCCTTTTCGGATACCCTAAACGCAGCCACCTAGGGATCGAATGGATGCCGCAGGTTCACGGTCAGGTCCATAGAGCCTGTTCCGTAGGGGTGGCCTTTTTTTGAGGGGAAGGAAAGAAAAACACCTTCAAAGTCCTGAATATCAACAACCACAACCACAACCACAACCACAACCACAACAACAACAACAACAACAACAACCACAACAACAACAACAACAACAACAACAACAACAACAACAACCACAACCACAACCA
>DF241818.1:0-69564 GCA_000507305.1 Breviolum minutum Mf 1.05b.01
TATTTTTTATGTGTATGCAAAGCCTTCCCATTTAGTGAAAGCCTTAGTGCGAGCTCTGCAGTCCAAGAGTAAACTCAATGAAGATCAAAGCATTTTTATCGACAGATTTGCAGAAGTCCTGGACACAGTGTATGAACAAGAACGCACCCTCAAACCAGAACGTCGTCACGTGTATCACATGCTGTTGCTGGGTCAAGGAGGGTCGGGCAAAACCCACATTGTGCAAAATATTGTCTTTCCTGTGGTTGAATTCATTTGGCCTGCCGGAGAACAGTCAACGCTGATGGTGGTCGCTGCCAAGAATGTACAAGCCAAGAACATTTCCACTGACACTGTTCGTGCGAAGACCTTGCATGCAGCATCTTTGCTCGGAGTTCAAAGCCTCACCAATAGCAACATGGCTGCATGCTCCAAAGAACAGGCGCTGCAAAAGTTGTGGAGCCAGATCCGTGTTTTGGTTATCGAAGAGATCAGTATGGTTTCTGCTTTTCTTTACAACATGTTGGACTTTCGATCCATGCTCGGTCGCCGATCGATGTTTGGTGTCGATGTAAACACCTACACCAAAACTGGCTGTGCTTTCGGACGAGTTCCCATTATATTGCATTTGGGTGATTTCTTTCAGCTCCGACCCACTGCACAAGTGTCTTTGCTGGATGATCTGAATGAACAGGATGAAGGCGGCAAATTCAAACATGTGGAAGTTCCCGCTGAAGTGCAGCATGCCCAGAAGCTTTTTGCTAGTATCCCAGATGTTTTTGAATTGCGTGGTACAATGCGGTTCAAGCCTGGAGATCCTCTGATTGAGCTATTGCAGCGCATGCGTGAAGGCCGGTCAATGCCTGACGGAATTTGGGAAAAATTCCAAGCACGTTCTGTTGCCAAGACCGAGTCAGGTCAGCCCGATGAACGATTTGATATGCCGCATTTTCGGCAAGGCTACTGTATGTCGATTTATTGGGCTTCAGTTGTACGTATGATGTATCGTAGAACTTTGACAGATGCACATGAGTTGGATCAGCCCTTGGTGCTGTTACAAGCTGCCGACACTGCATCTGGGCTCGAAAGGACAGTGGCACTGCGCTTTTTGAATCGACCCAATCCGTATATGCATGGGCTGTTCCTCACAGGCATGCGTATCCGTTTTCACTCTGACGATCGTTCTCTGTATCGTAAATGCAAAGGTGGTGATCTGTTTTAGTTGCAGAGTTCTGAGTGGATATATTCAGTGTCTCCGAGGTTGCAAGATCATGTTCTGACCTCAGACCAATGTGCAGCAGATGTTTCAAATGAACTGAACAGATAAGGCTTGGACGAAATAGTGGCCAGGACTTGGCCCTCTTTGACCTTTCAGCGACTACCTTCATGGACACTTGTTGATGGCTTTCGTTTGCTTGATGTCTTTCGACAATGTGAGATGTGATTCATGCCGCTCCTTAAAGGTCAGAATTTGGAGCAGTCTCTTGCAGATGGGGGCACGGACTGTGGAGGCGAGATTTTTTGTTTGGAAAACACGTAAACGGTTCTCTTCTCTGTTGCTCTTTTCATTTAACCTTGTTCAAGCATTCTAATATATGCCATTTATTGGCTATAACAAGTAAATTCCTACTAGTAGGACAGTGGAATTTTTCACCAAATTATTAGCTATTTATAAGGAAAGTAACCCTCCCTGAAATTAACATAGCCTCTGAAAATAGGCCTCCCCAATAGGAAAGTAGTATTCCTACCATCCATTTTTAGGGGCTATGTTAGTTTCAGGGAGGGTATAACTCTATTACTAAATTTCTAGGACATCCTAGCACCAGAGCTCCTATATACACCATACGCCATACATGGTACTGGTGGGAACCCACGGTTTCCCCCGCAAGTTGAGGGCTTATGACTCAGTTATGACCCATATGTTCAGTGCTTTCCACATCTTAAGATTTCCATGGGTTCTTCGGGTCCAAAGGCATGGTATTTCATTTACCAACGCATAGTTGTTTTTTCTGGTAAATATTCCATACATGGATGCTATGGGTTATGGAAACACCCCCGAAAAAGATCGAAAAAAAACGCATCCCAAATCATCCGAAAAATCATCCCAAATCACTTTGTTGTCACATCTTGCATCAATGCAGATCAGCGCAAGCAAGGTGATCGCTTGCCAATGTCCTCTTCTCGAAGATGGTGACGTTGCGTGCCTGTCTGCTTCTCAGCACTTCCCTCACTCGTTCTTCAGGTGTGATCCAGATGATTCGACGGTCGGTGTTGTAAATGCAAACAGTCCAGCTATATATTTTTCCAGTTAAGTTGATTTCAGCTTTATAACTTTTTGATGTGTAGAAATCCCAGCTACAGAACTTTCCAGTGCCGTTGCTTTCAGCTATATAACTTTCTAGCTAGGTTGCTTTCAGCTATTTAACTTTCCGACTAAGTTGCTTTCAGCTATATCACTTTTCCTTATATCAGATATTTCAGCTATAAAACTTTTCGGCTGAGTTGTTTTCCGCTATACAACTTTTCCTTATATCAGATATTTCAGCTATATAACTGTCCCATTGAGTTGCTTTCAGCTATAAAACTTTTCCTTATATCAGATTTTTTAGCTATATAACTTTCCAACTGAGTTGCTTTCAGCTATATAACTTTCCGGCTGAGTTGCTTTCAGCTATACAACTTTTCCTTTTACCAGATATTTCAGCTATATAACTTTTCGGCTGCTTACTTTCAGCTATACAACTTTCCGACTAAATTGCTTTGAGCTATTGAACTTTCCGGCCGAGTTGCTTTCAGCTATAAAACTTTTCCTTCTTTCAGAAATTTCAGCTACATAACTTTTCGGCTGAGTTACTTTCAGCTATATAACTTTTCCCTATATCAGAAAACTCAGCTATATAACTTTCCGATGGAGTTGCTTTCAGCTATATAACTTTCCGACAAAGTTGCTTTCAGCTATATAACTATTCCTTATATCAGATTTTTCAGCTATAGAACTTCCCGGCTGAGTTGTTTTCAGCTATATAACCTTCCGATTGAGTTGCTCTCAGCTATTTAACTTTCCGACTAAGTTGCTTTCAGCTATAGAACTTCCCGGCTGAGTTGTTTTCAGCTATATAACCTTCCGATTGAGTTGCTCTCAGCTATTTAACTTTCCGACTAAGTTGCTTTCAGCTATAGAACTTCCCGGCTGAGTTGTTTTCAGCTATATAACCTTCCGATTGAGTTGCTCTCAGCTATTTAACTTTCCGACTAAGTTGCTTTCAGCTATAGAACTTCCCGGCTGAGTTGTTTTCAGCTATATAANAGGGTCTGGGAGCACTTTTTGATGTTCTGATGTCGAAAAATTGCACGCCGCTGTGACCAGAAGCACATTCTGAAGTGAACATGTTAAAAGACTGACGGTCTCGGATCACTTTTTGATGTTCTGATGTCGAAAAATTGCACGCGGCTGTGGCGAAAAGCGCATTTTGAAGTGAAAATGTACGAAACACGTCAGCAGCGGACAGTTTTTTGAAGTTCTGATGTCGAAAAATTAGTCAGGTAGTAAGTTAGTCAGTTAGTCAATCAGTCAGTTCGTCACTTAGTCAGTTAGCTAGTTAGTCAGGTAGTTAGTCAATTAGTCCGTTCATCAATCAATCAATCAATCAATCAGTCAATCAATCAATCAATCAATCAATCAATCAATCAATCAATCAATCAATCGATCAATCGATCAATCGATCAATCGATCAATCAATCAATCAATCAATCAATTAGTTAGTTAGTTGGTCAGTTGGCTAGTTAGTTAGTTAGTTAGTTAGTTAGTTAGTTTGTTGGTCAGTTAGGTAGTTAGTTCGTTCGTTCGTTAGTTAGTTAGTTAGTTAATTGGTCAGTTAGTTAGTTAATTGGTCAGTTAGTTAGTTAATTGGTCAGTTAGTTAGTTAGTTAGTTAGTCAGTCAGTAAGTCAGTTAGTAAGTCAGTTAGTCAGTTCGTCAGTTAATCCCCTACCCTAAACCATCAAAAACGGGGGGCGACGTCTAAGTGGCTAGCCAATAGCCAATAGCCAATAGCCAATAGCCAATAAAATCTACACCCCCCCCAAAAAAGGTCAAACAAGCTAATTGGCTAGACAGGGGTCGAGGTGTTTGTCACTATGCGGGCAGTTTTTGTTTTTTGAATGAAAGGGCTTTGGTGAAAAGAGAACCACCAATCACGGTGCATGAGCAATGCCTGAAAATTTTAATAGACTTACCTAAGCAGTTTTTTGGATGTTCATTGTACGGCGGGGTTCTAGCAGATTAAAACTTTTGCCGCATTGCTGCATTTTCTCATCATTTTTCAGACTCCATTGGTCATCATTGAAAGTCATTTGAAAACACATGCAATCACCAACTCCTGGACGGAAAGGTTTAGCTAGATACACGTAGTAGCAGAATGCGGGCATTTTGGCATGATGCCGCCATATCAATGGCGTTTCAGGAGCAAGATTGACAAAAATCATGATAAAACAGAATACCTCACGGCAGCCACAACAATGTGGACCTATGAAATTCGGACGCGGGCCTCGGGCGAGCGGAACTTGTACTACGTTAGTCCGGGAAACAAGATTTTTGGCAGCATATATGGTTCCACATGTTTTGCAAGAGGTAGGAGTAAGCCACCTGGCTATATCTTGCTGTGGAGAAGTGTTGCCTTCTCAAAGTGGTTCCCCCATATTTCCCCATTGCGCGTGCCTAGGAAATATCCGTCCTACCCGCAGGCAGTGCAGAATGGGTGTCTCTTCTCAATCCTAGCTCTGTGGTTTTGGGGTGGCTCCACATGCCTAGAATGCAAGCAGGAAGGTAAGCTAAATGTTCTTCTGACTTTGGACATCTATGGACCTTTCAAAATTCCAAATGATGTTATTATCTACCCTTTTAACCTTGGGCCCAATCCTTCCGTCATGTTCTATCACCCTATCAGTGTGCTTAGGTATGACGGGCCCAGGCTGAGTGTGGCTGCGGCAGAGAAGAAGATGCAAGAACTTGTTACTTGGACTTCAAAAGCAGTAAATTTGAGCAACTTCTAAACGATTTTAGTAAAGATTCGGGTGACTTGGAGTCTTGTGTGGTTTGTGTTGGGTTTACCGTAGTTCAACCTTTATCCTCACGCCTAAATTGGCTAAAGGTTGGGAAGGGACAAGGGGGCTGGCTGTGTCATGCGGCTCAGGCTTCTGCGGCGCCTGTGCCATTGATGAACCATGGAGAGGCAGAAACCCTGGTGAGATCTGGTGAGAACTCATCTAGAATCTACTTGATTCATTTTTATTTTCATATGGAGTCCAAGCATACGCTTAATTGGGCAATCGGGCATTGGTTGCAACAGAAGCGGTGCGGTAGAAATGCATACTTAGCAAAATGGAGAATCCAATTCAATCGGGCCCATCGCCTCAATTTGAACCCCATTTGCCCAGGGGGCTTCTGGGGCTTCTACTAATTCAACGCTTGAGACAAGCGTGGCAGAAGGCGGGGTGGAAAGGGGTCGGTTTCCAGAAAACACAGGCGGTTCATTTTTTGGAAAGGGTTGGATTGAATTTGTATATTGGAAAACTGTTTTCTTCCAACAAATATGGCTTAAAGGCGTAAAGTGTGTTTTGGTATGGGGAATGTATGGGGTTGCAGCGCAGTGCTGGAAAGAAAGTTGAAATAAACATGCCCAGCTTGTTTTCATCAAGCAAGATTCTGGCTTTGAGATCCTGACCTTTTCCCATCTATTCAGCCACTCCTCGCCATGGCATCGCCACAAATCCTGGAGTACACGTGGGTCACACCAGACCAAGCAGATTTGTTGATTGGTGGGCAGGATATCGGTCAAGCAAACCTGTTTGAGTTGTTGCCATCCAAGCAAAATTTTCGATTGTTGTGTGGAGGCAAAGACTTCTTTCTCCCATCCGGAGTGTATGGTGGTTCTTTCGTCAAGTTTTCCTTTGACAAGGCTATTGACATTCCGGGTTGGGTGGGCCTGTACTCCAAGTGCAATTCAGAGTCTACTTACTGCCAGATGGCCGTGAGGGTTGTGGGGACGCTTCCTGTTCAGACACTTGCTTTGGCATTCCGTGCAACAAGCAAAAGCATTCGAGCCAAGAAAGTGATCCTGGAGTTCTCCAACCCTTTGACCGGTGAGTGCAAGTATACTTTGGACGTGAAGAAGGACGATAAGGCCAGGGATGTTTACCAAGAGCTTTGGTTTTTGGTAAGTGATGACTGGGATAGCACACGCAGCGTCCCGCAGATCAAGATTGTTGAGGGAAACGACGTGATGCCTTTCCCAGATCCAGGGACTGATGTAGGCCAGCATTTTGTTGTGGAGATTGCCGCACCTTCCACTGATAACAAAGGTGTGAAAAAGCGCATTTCCAAGTGAAATCTTGTGTTGTGTAACGTGTCATTCAGCCAATAGCTATACAGTATAACCTTTAAGTTTTTGCTGTTTACAAATTTGGTACGAGAGATGAAGCTCATGGCTTTGGCTGAATAAGATGGCAAATCATCCATTGAAGGCTTGGTCTTTAGCGCCAGGCCTCCTCGCAGTTTTTTGAAACGCCGCGTGAAAAGATACGCTTTGGCAAGGGAGTGCTGAGGATTAGATGGTGGTGCAATTGGGGTTTGTTGAAGTTGTAATTCTATGTAATTCTTTCAGGTTGTAAATGGTTGTAAAAATCAAAGGAATGCGAAAAGGGGCAAGATTTGACTAGGAGTTGGGGTGTGGTATTGGTTTTCTTGGTGTAGACAAGGTTTTTAGGAGCCAAGCTTCATGTACCACCCTGCCCATCTTCAGTGTTTTTTTGATTTGGCACTGGTGGGGGTGGAGGAGTCAGATTTATCAGATTTTGATGCTCTTTGGTGGATATATAAATTTTTTTTTATATATTGAGATATGGTACCTCTCCATGCTGGCCAAATTTTTGGCGTCGGTAGGAGGGCGCAATGTTTTTCCAATCGTTTCCGACGGGCCAGGTGATCATCTGAAGGCGGAAGCTGCTAGGAACCCAGATGGATGGTCCTAAAAATTAAAAAGGAGGTCAAAGTTTTCTGAATGGAATTGGTGTTGTGGATCTAGTTGGGGATGTTTATTTGGGAAGGAACAGATCGGAAACAAAGAGACTTTGCTAGTTTATATGTATAGTTGAAAATTCGCGTCCACCCTTAGGAACATCAGGGAACCATCAATGTTTGTTGATGTCTTACTGTAAACTCTAATTTTTTTCATGGAACAGCCACCACAATGACTTGGGTGGTTCAAAGTGTATTTTTTTGGAATGGGCCAAGAAAAATCCGCCCAGAGGTCCGTCCTTAAAAAAGACCCCAGGAAATTTTCGATCATTCTGAGATAGACATACCTACATTCATTAGGTACTTGTTCTTATTTTAATATCAGTTTTGTTAAAAAAATAACGCTTGTTTAGCTATATGTGTCATATAGGTTGATACTTCGAGTTTGTAACGTCATTGTTACTATCAATCATATTAAGTCATATCGCTTATCAAATTCAATATTGGATAAATTCAGCGTAATACAATGTTACGCCGTGGTTGTCTTTTTTTAACTTCACCATCCAAAAACCTTGCGTTGTTTTTCCCAGGTGGGGTGCAAAGCCGAGAAGATGACTGCAGAAATTGGATGCATAAAGCTGGAGGCGTTTGCAGGGCAGGGGTGATCTTGAGGAACAAGGTTTGTCTTGACAAAATTAGGCAGCAAACTTGCCCCTTCACCTTCCAAAGGTTCATTCCCGGAAATTTATGGGTCACTTTTGGAGCTAAACATGCCTTTTCAACCACCATCTTTGGAGGAACCTTCTATTGGGCATCACCTCACCCTTGGAATAAGTTCAGCTGTTCAAGGGGTCCTAACCTTCTTCATTCGTTTGAGTTTGAATTTCCCAGCTAACTCAGTTCCAGTTTGTTTATGCTCTAGCACATGTATCCCATCGCAATAATCAAAAGTTTGATGGGTAAATTTTTGTCCTTTCCTTTATTACATGCGTTTTGCAATTGGTCAATAATTTTTAGGGGCTTCAAGCTTTTCAATGTTTAAAAGTTGTTTGGCTCAAATTCCCCAACCCATAAAGACCTTTTTTGGTGTCCACCATGGATACAGTGATGGAGACACCGGTCACTGATATTGAGATCGATGTCATCCTGTCGAGTGATGATGGTGATGATGGTCGCAACTCACCAATCTCATCCCACAGTGACTGCATCATGGTTGATGCTTGTGTTGGTCGTGTTGTTGAGCCTGTTTTGGCTGTTCCATCACCGAAGCTCCATGGCTCTTTGTCCGTGGCCGGCGACGGCGATGCAGCAGCGGGCCCTCCTCCGTTGCCAAGTTTCTCTGATTTGGAGCTTGAGAGTGAAGTTGAAGATGATGGACGCCCGCAACGTGAAGCTGTGAGTCCAGATCCCACCACTCCACACTCTCCAGTATCCCTTGAGAGCAGTCGTGATTCTGAAGTTGCAGGTTGTGATAGTGATGTCAGTGATCCTATGGGCACCACTCTTGAACTTGACCCTTCACCTTATCACAGACGGCTACGTGACGTGGGCGAGGATCCTTTGGTTCCTGTTCCGGCAAGCTCTTCCGCATCTCCATTTCCCCGCTTCACCATGACTTTGATGGGGAAGTTTCATAGTGTTCGAATTGGCGGAGTTGTGGATGAATTGACTAGGGCCGATGTGAAGTCCTCTGAACTTGGTCGACTGCCAGAAGCTGGAGCATAAGATCCCATGATCTATTGCTGTAGATCTATGTAGTGCTGGTCTGATCCAACCTCATGTCAAATTTAGATTTAGTCATAGAAAGCCAAGATAATTGAAGGCATGCTCAATGCATTTCGCTGTAGGTTTGGGCTTGCGCTGTAGGGTTTTGCGCGGTCTTTTGAATCACTTTCTAGATTCGACTTAGATCAACTATGATCAACATTGATCAATGATGGCTGACTTTCGCACCCTGGAAAAGGCAATGAAGGTGGACGCTTGGTGTGTGGGTCATTGTGGTGATGGAGAGAGTGTTTAGATACAGGTGGGTTGGCATGTTTGTTTCATAGAAGATCTTTTTGGACCTATGGACAGATTCGTTGGATTTGTTTTTGCTTTGTTTCTGGCCAAAGAAAAAGTACAAACTATAAGCGGGCAGTCTAGGTCCACAATCTCTTTGTGGGGTCAGATGGGATGGCTGTAGTTTTTTTCTGTTTGGCATATTCCATCATTCCTCGGATTGGAAGATGACATGTTCCCGCCATGCATTGTGGCAGGCTATCGTTCCAGCAGATGCCGCTGGGAAGAGCACTGAGGCGGACTATGGTGGAGTAAGGATTTTGCTGGAGGAGCATGAGATTGGGACACGTGGGGAAAGTTTTTAGATACAAGTTGGTTGGCACTTTGTTGTCTCATAGTGGGTTTTCAAACCAATTCTTGGCAGGATTTCGGGGTATTTCCGGTTATCCAATGATATCCAATGTTTTTGAAAGGCTGGGTAAGATATGATTGGTGAATAATACTTCTTTCTGCATTAAGAATATCATCAAAATTGTTGGATTTCAAAACGCCTCCTTTTTGCCCCCAGGCATCGGACCCCAGGAAGTCTCTTGAAACACTAGCTTTTTGGCCAATTTTGGGGTACTTGCTGGGGTCAGTTTTCACACTTCTAAGAAGGCCCTTTGAAAAGTCAATTTTTTTTAAGTAATGGTCACGAAGATATCCACCCCTTTTGATGGTCAAACTTGCCCCAATAACAAGGGTCCAAATTTCCAGCAATGGTCGTTGGCAGGCCGTTGCAGCAGATGCTGCAATGAAGAGCATTGAGGTGGAGATCCATGTGGAGCAAGCGGGGGGAACAGAGTCTAGCAACTTAGATTGTGTTGGGGTGCCATTTTGACACCAGAACCTCAAGATTTTAGAGATGTTAGGGCTTGATTAAGGACCCCTACCTACCGGCCCACAATGGATCCCTGGAACACCCCAACAAAACTTTGATTGTGTTGGGGTGCCATTTCAACCCCAGAACCTCAAGATTTTAGAAAGGTTAGGGCTTGAGAAGGCCTTTTACCCATCCCTGCAACACCCCAACAAAACTTTGATTGTGTTGGGGTGCCATTTTAACAGCAGAACCTCAAGATTTTAGAGATGTTAGGGTTTGAGAAGGCCTTTTACCCGACCAAAACTCCTACCTACCGGCCTACAATGGATCTCTGGAACACCCCAACAAAACTTTGATTGTGTTGGGGTGCCTCTACTTCTTTGCATAAAGGGGGTGAGGGTTTGATGTGGTGATCTTTTAGGCATGCCCTGGTCAACCCCTATAATTTTCACCTATTTAGGGGGGGTTGACCTCACCAATTATAGGAGTCACCAGTTCAAAAGGCCCTGTTGAGCATCACCAGAACCTGAAGATTTTAGATTGCTCTATGGAAGATGACCGCCCATGTGTTTTTTAAGGAAGCCAAATAAAAAGGGTTCAAATAATGTGAAATGCAGGCTGAAACCGAAGCACGCAGTCCTCGCACTGTCGAGAATGAACAGGAGCTGCTCCTCATGAGCGCAGGGAGGCGAAAATGGCAGAATCTTGTTGATGGTGTGTTATCCCAAAAATTTCCCAAATTAGGTAATTAAAGGTAAATGCTAAAAGTATATAAAAGTAATTGTGGACCCAATGGGTTTTTCTGTACGAAATTCCAAACCCCCTTACTAATCAGGATACCACAGTAATAGAAATCAAATGACTGCAACGAAGTGCAAGATTTGGCCAGGATTAGGGGTGGGGAGTTGATTTTCATGGTTTTAGCAAGGTTTTGGGTGCCCCCCACCTTAACATAGCCAATTCCCCTAGATTCCCGTACCACACGAGCTTTGCCAACAAAATGGCTGGGACTTGGGGGAAGGTATCAAAAACCATGTGTTTTTCCATAAGAAATGGCACCTATACCACCTGTTGTGGCTGGTAGTGGCAAAGAATTGTTTCCTCGAAATGTGTAGATAACAAAGGAATAGAAGGAATTGGCTATGGTTGGGGGTGGGGAGTTGATTATTATGGTTTTAACAAGGTTTTGGGTGCCCCCCACCTTAACATAGCCAATTCCCGTTCATTCCCGTACCACACGAGCTTTGCCCAAAAATGGCTGGGACTTGGGGGAAGGTATCAAAAACCATGTGTTTGCCATAAGAAATTCTACCCGTACCCCCCACCATGATAGCGAAGATATTCATCTGTCTTTTTGAGGAGCTAAGCAGTTTTGTACGACTACCGGAAGAAGTCTTGAGTGATTTCTTACTTGACGCCTTGGCAAAGAAAGCACGGGAGAATGGCATCTGGGGATAAAGATTCGTTGTTTACCTTTTTTGTTTTAACTTGAACTGGCAACTCGCAGTAGTGTGTAGTTAGAAAGTTTTTAGCTTATGTAGTCTTCACCATTCAAAGACCCGAGGTAATACTACTACTATTGAACAGAGTGTGCTGGAGCCAGCATGTCAGACGATCCTGCACCTCTTAAGCCATAATGTGCGAGGATTTTTCGCTGCTTATGCGATGGCAGAGGCATGTGCTTTCATAGTTGCCTTCCAGAGAGGATTGCGCGATCAATGGGGAAAACTCAGCGATGAAGATAAGAGGTCATTGGTCCCTGATGACCTTGCTGCTTTTTTGAAGAGCAACAAGGAGTGGCACCCCTTGCTAAATCATTTTTTTGTAGACTACTGGTTGGTGGGTAAGCCTCTTCCTAGGATTGTGCCGGGAGAGGAGATCAGGAAACAAAACCCTCGGATTCTATCCTTGCTGGGTTGGTTGGTTTCTACAGTTCCAGATGTGTTTGGCGAAGATGCACCACAGATAGCTCCCTATGTCACACCCGTTAAGTGTGAGGCAGCGCATGCTGCGGAAGCAAAAGCTGCCCACAAAACCACAGACGAGTGCTGTGAGATTGAATCCCATGTCTTGAAGAGTTACCGCCCTTGCCCAGTAGTGCGTGGGCAAAGGTTGGACTATGGTGGCCTTTTGCATGCGTTGGTTTCCGTCTCCAGGTCACGGTTTGGTCTTGAGTGGCCAAACTATGTAGCAATAGTGGATGGAACCTGTGAAGAAAGGATGGACCATCTCTCTTTGCAACAAACGGCCCGAACTATTTGTGTGGTGCTTTGCTCTGACGAGCATTGGACTTGCCTTCTCATCAAGCACTCGCATGTCGAAGCTATCCATTGCGATGGCTTGTCCCTCCAACAGCAAATGGACCAGGCCAAAGCTTTCCTCACAGCCACCTCCAAGCATTTCTTTCCACCACTCAAGCTTATTCAAGCCGATGTCCCTCACCAAGCGGACAATTGGAGCTGCGGGCACAGGATTGCACTCCAGTGGGCATTCGTGCTAGATTCCTTAAGCATGCATGGCAACGACCCTTGGCCAATTGAGTTCCCAAAGTCTTTGTTTGAGAAGGATGGCTTTGACAGCTTGTGTTTGGAAGATGAGTGCAAGCTGCGTGCTGAAGCTCCTGTGGCTGGCCAAGTGCCTGTTTCCATGGGTGTTGCTGAGGCGCCTGTTTCCATGGATGTTGATGAGCCAGATGTCCATACACCAAAGAAAAGGTGTCCAAATGAAGATGAAGTGTTTGGAAGAGAGGATTCGCCTGAGAAAGCGCCAGCAAAGAAGAGAAGGACAGATGCGGCCAAGACATGTGGCCCCAACAAAAAGATGTCAGCTCAAAAACAAGAGAAGATGAACAAAGACAAGGGGTCCCAGATTGCTGCACAAGCTGGCTTTGGCCCCAATGATTTTCAGAGGGTTCATTCGAAATTTGGAAATCCAAACCCAAAAGGTCATTGGCAAGCCTTTTGTGTTGGTCTTGCAGTTGGGAAATCAGTCAAGTGTGGAGCATGCCTGGAGATGGAGAAAAACATTCAGGATGTCCAGCAAATTGTTCCTGCAGATGAGCAAAGTGTTCCTGCACATGAGCAAATTGTTGAGGAAATCGTCGAGCATGCCGATCCTACAAATGTGACTGAGAAGCCTGAGAAGCCTGAGCAGCCACACATTAGTGCACAAACAGAACATGACTCAGAGATGCTTGTGGCGCCATTGGAGGATAACTTGTTGGCCCGGCCAATCGGCAAGAAAGGGCGTCCGCGCAAAGATGAAAAAGTTCAGACTATCTTCGAGTGGATTGAGGACAACAGGCCAAAGCAGTACATTTTAACCGACCGAAACAAGCACACCTTTCAATGTGTGACATGTGGACTGGAAGTGCCTTGCCATCGGCCCCAACAAAGTGCCAAGAAGTATTTGCTGCAGCATGAAAAAGTGAGATACCATGCAGATGCTGTGAAGACTTTGCTGCCCGCTGGTGGCCGCCTTGAGGATCATGTTGCCGACAAATGTGCAGGAATTACCATTGGAAGTGGGGTTTGCAAGCTGGATGGCTTGGAGGAAAGCTGCAAGAAATGGATGTCTATTGGTATGCTGAGACTCAGACCTGCTAAGGAGGACAAAGACAAGGACCCATTGGAAGCCATCAGACTGCATTGGTCAGGCGACCACCTTGTTGCCAAGCATAAGGACTGCACTGCCCAAGTGACAAGGAGGCACGCGTGCCCTTTGTGCATTTCAGTTTGTAACTCGCAAGATATCGCCACAAAGATTGCCCACTGGGCTGCTCGCATTGATTTGGTACAGTATGCTCAAGTTTTGGTCTTTGGAATGCCAGATGATAAGGTGAAGAGCAGACATGACTTGTTGCTTGCCGACTACTATGTGAACAAGCTTTGCCTGCACGATGTGGATGACATCCTGCGATTGGAAAATGATTGCCAGAAGGTGAACATGATCAAGAAGAAGATTGAATCGCTTCCCAGACGTCTCCGCACACCCCAGTTGGATACTTGGATTCAAACCCATTTGCAGACCTTAGAAGCCCCTGAAGGGGATGGAAGCGAGAGGGCTGCCTTCAACCAAATGGTGCAGGTTTTTGCGCACAAAGTGGCTGATGGTACTGTTGAACATGCTGATCTTCAACTGGCAGCTAAGGTTGCTAGTGGAGAATTGCAGGCAGATCGTGTTGTGTCTTGTCTCCTTCGCAGCTTTTGCAATCTCCAAGAAAGAAGGAAGCGTGGCACAGTTTCTAGACGTGAATGCTCTAGCAAGTACATCGATGATGAAGTCCTTGATGAAATCATTGTTCGTTTGGGCAAGGGTCGTGAAGCCAAGTCCCTTCTCCGTGTTTTTGGGGTGAACCCAAAGTGCGTGAATCGGCCAATAGATTTCGAGCACAGTTTGCTACCAGCTTTTTTCGTCGCATGCCGAGCAGAGGAAGAAATGGTCAGGAACTGCAAAGTTGTCTTGGAGAGATTGAGCAGTAGCGGCCAACGGGTGATTTGGCTTTCCAAGAAGTTGCACATTTTTTTGGGGTTTTGTCTCTATTCCTTCCAAGCTTTTGCATTTTACCCGAGAAATTTCGCCTCTGGAAAGCATTCATTTTAAATGTTTCGTATTGTGCATGTGTATTTCATTGTTTTACAGCTTAGGCCCTCTTTGTGGCTTTGGATGAAACATATTGGCGCCCTACATTTCAGTTGATGAGTGGCCTCCGGGGAAATGAGAAACTGGTGGTTGGAGGGCATTACAGCACAGAAGCTTCAGAAGACTACAGCGCTTTGCTTGTTTCAGACGAGCGTGAAGATGAGAAACTAAGCAGAATGTCAGTGAATTTCATCGTGGCTAGGACAGACAACATTTCCATCAGCTATGACGTCTTGTTCATTCCTTGTCCCCAAAAACAACCTGGCACATCCAAGAATGATCTCTTTTTCTACCTCCTTGGTGTCGTGATGTTGGCTATGGCCAAGGCAAACAATGGCAAAACATTGCAAGGATTTGCTTGTGACGGAGGTTCTTCAAATCTGAGGCTGACTTTGGCTGGGCTTGGATTGTTGGATGCTGAACTTTTGAAAGGGCCGTTCTGGAACTCATGTTCGGTGAGCCCTTTGTCCACCAAGATCCCAATGTTTCCTTTTGGCGTTCTCATGTGGCAAGATCAAGCCATATTGTGCAGTCTGGACTGTTGCCATTTGCTGAAACGATACACAATGCAACACCACTCAGCCATTCGAACCGTTTGCTGGGGTGCATTTTGGACAGACCTATACCCTATGAGGTTGCAAGGTTTGCCCATCAAAGCGTTTGTTTGCCACGATGTGCAGAGTGACGTGCAAAGCTTTCATCGCATCAACCCACGCTATCTGGAGAAGCGTTGGGATGCATGTGGTGTGACCATCATGGCCTTTGTGGCAAGCTTGCTTTCCAGTGGTTGGGATGCTTGTTTTGGATTATTGTGTTTTGGCATGTTTTGGCTGTTTTTTAAATGTCGCCCCAATTTAAGCCTACTTTTTTCCCAAAGGAGGCAGGGTTTTTCATATTTGGCCACAAACCTGGTGCTCAGGAAGGAGGCCGCAACTTCAGCAACGATGTGATGTGCCAGAACCTTGCTGGGGCTTACTACCTGATGGTGGCCGGCACTTGCATTGCTCAGCTTTCGCACGGGAAGGATTTTGAGAAGCGATGGCTGCCACTGGCCACAGTTCGAAACTTTTGTAGGGCATGTGCTCTTGGAATCGTTCGCTGTGCTTGCGCTGAGCCATTTTGCAAACCAACCTGTTTCGCAGAGAAAATCTGCGAACATGCTTTTGGCGAAGTGCGTGGATATTTCCGAGGGAACCCATCCATAGCCGATGCAATCATGGGCTCTCAAAAACGTCACCTGCACAATTTGAGAAAGCCAGACCTGAAGGAGCCAGAGCATGAGCCAAGGTTGGAAAAGCTTTCCCGCGAACGCGTTGAGGAGATCATGTCCAAGTCCTTTGACCTTGCCTGCAAGTTTTTTGCCAGCATCTCAGTGGACAAGACGACTGATGGGATGAAGCATTCTTTGGCAACATGGTGGTCGCATGTGGGTCACAATCTTCTCACAGGTGGTGCAGGCAATGGGACATGTTTTTTTTTGAAAATTTTGGCTTCGAGTTGTTTGATTTTGATCACACAGCACTATGCCTTGTTTCCCAACTTCTTTTCCTCTTAGCTTGCCAGCTTCCTTTCCCGAAAGGCTTTGCCGAGAAAGAAGAAGATAGCGAAGATGAGGCAGCAGAAAACCTTCACTATGAAGAAGTTGAAGAAGATGCTGAGAAAGAAGATGAGCAAACCCAAGACTTGCAGGGGGTGGAGGAGTTGGTTACTTTGAAGAAAGACATCCTCGATTTGCAGGATCTCGTGGGTGAAAAAAATGAGGTTGAGAATGCAACCACAGAGACACCCTTGGTGCCAGCCAGTGCTTTGCCAGACGGCGCCAAAACCGAAGCCAGTGGTTTGGAGATGGTTCTAGCTCCTCTTGTTCAAGATAGTTGCAGCGATGAAGGCAACAAAAATTTCATGACCTATGAAAGTTGCCTTGCCCGTTTTCGCTTGATGGCTCAGCCAATGAAAGATTTCATTGAAATGATCCGATTGAATGAGGGCTTTCTGAGCCATGCAGCGGTCACTGGAACAGTTCAGCTTGAAAACTCCGAGTGGCATACTTTGCAGCACCAACTTGCTTTGGCACGAGCAAACTCGATGTCTGATGGGCAGCGTGTGGGCAGGATGACTGCTTGGAAGGCTGTGCAGCAAAAAGTTGCAAATTTGGCTCTTTCACATTCCCCTGATGCTCCCTTGCAGCCACTCTCGCACGCAGTACCTGGAGACTTGATCCTGTACAGGCTGGATGATGGCAACCTTAAGGTTGGGATGGTCTTCACTGTTTACAGAGGAGCCTTGCTGAATAACAAAAAGGTTGGCCGGAGAATGAGGTCCACCAAGCCATCAGCAGCACCATTGGTTTTGTCGCAGTGCTCGCAGATGAGAGTAGTCGAGTTCAAGAAGGCTTCTGCTCATCACTGGTGTGGTTCCTCATTGAACCCTGTGGTGCCTCGGGTTTTAAGTGGACTGGAGTTTTTTTTGGTGTGTTTTTTGATTTTTGGAAAATATAGATGTGAGAAAGAAAACTATCAGTGCATATCAGTGCAAAAAAATGCAGGACATGTTCGACCCCGTGGGGCACGCCCTGGCAAAGTTGACTTCGGTGAAAACAGAAGATAAGGACTTCAAAATTTTCATCCGTTTGAGTGAAGCCACAGTGAATGGCATCAGCATGGTGGAGAAAGCCGAGCCTTCATTCTTTGGCACTCCGGCAGCTGGCAGTGCTGCTTTTGGTGTCCAACCGCCTCTTGAGGGGCCCAACAAAACTTGGAGCCACGCAAGCTTTGACAAGACCATCGTTGGCTCTAAGAACATCACAACTTGGATGATGGAGCTGCCATTGATGTTCCAGCAGAAGGGGCTGCCACTGTTGGACTGCGACGGATGCATTCAAGTCGGTGCCGCATCTTTGCTATGGGCAGATATTGCCAAAAGGACACCCAGTTATTTTGATGTGGTTGGTGAGGGAATTGGTGGAAGGAATTGGGGGAAGGCGGTCTTGCAGAAACTGCTCACCCTGGTTCCCAAAGATTCTTCAACCATCAACAAAGTTAGGGCCATTGCAAAGGATATCGACCACTTGGCGGTCCCATTGCTTCCTGCCAAAATGTTTTGCACATTTTTTTGATAGTCATGTTTTTCTAATGGATTTGTATTCCGCCAGTTTCCTCAAGCATTCAACTTACACCCCTGCAAACCTAACCTCAAAAGATCCTAAAAGATCTAAGGCTGCCTGGTGCACCAAAGATGGCGTGATAGCTAGCTGTGAGTTTCACATTTTGCTCAGGGGTGAAATGGCCTGATCCTGGGGAAGACGGATCGACCGACGGGGGCTGGAAAATACAGGGTCGTGTGCTGTCAGCTTTGCAAGGCAGTATGTGCGAGATGTTGTAGTTTCTCCAATGTGTTTTTTTCATTTTGTTTGCTGTGATTGTTGATGGTTTGACGGAAATTGGCTGAGATTGGGGTACCAGGTGGGGTTTTGCTTTTTTGAGAGGGGGACCCCCACCTCAATAAGTGGCTAGCCGGTTTTAGAGGCCGGGGTCCCCTTAGGGGTGGGGGATGTCAGTTAGTCAATCTATCTATCAATCAGTTAGTCAGTTAGCTAGTTAGTCAATTAGTCAGTTCATCAGTTAGTAGTCAGTTCGTCAGTTAGTCAGTTAGCTAGTGAATTAGTTAGTTAGTCAGTTAGTCAATTGGTCAGATAATCAATTAGTCAGTTAGTCAGCCAGTCAGTAAGTAAACTAGTCAGTTCGTCAGTTAATCAACCAGTCAATCAATCAGTCAGTCAGTCAGTCAGTCAGTCAGTCAGTCAGTCAATAGGTCAGTTCATCACTTAGCCAATTACTCACTTAATCGGACAGTCAATCAGTCAATTAGTCAGTTAGCTAGTTAGTCAGTTGGGCAATGTTTTTGCTCTGACATCCGTCACTCACAGCAATCAATCTCTCCTATACGTTTCCTATTCTTGAAACTTCCGCCACCGCCTTGTGCGGTACTACTGGTATCAGATATTTCAGCTATATAGCTTTCCGACTGAGTTGCTTTCAGCTATGTAACTTTTCGATGTTCAGATTTTTCAGCTATATAACTTTCCTACGCTACCGTTGTCATTCACNTATTTATTACTGTCGGATGAATGTGTCACAGTGGAAATCAGGACTAGCACACAGGGCAGGTCTGCCTGCAGATTTGCAAGATTCCGTTCAGAGGTATCCAGAGGTGGCATCCATATGCTGCGAAAGGAATTGCTACGGTGTTTTGTTGCTAGTTTCGGCTTTGAAGATGCCGACTGCGAGGAATGTATTTCTGCGGTGCTGGAAGAATCAAGGTTGCGGAAGTTCGGTTGAATTTTTTTTTGCGACATTGTCGCAATTTGCTTCCTCGATGAGTGGAAGGTCTTTCGAAACAGAAACCAAAGAAATTGGCGGGCCACTATATGCACACGGCTGGCAAGTGCTGCTACGTCAACTACATGTGATTGGAAACTCAGGAAACGGCAAGGTGTTGTTTTTGGGCAATACTGAAACAACTGCACGCCTTCAGAAAATTGGCGCTGAAGCCACTCGTTCTATCCGTTCTTGGCTAGATCTGCATGTAGCTGTATTTGCTGTAATCAAGCTGTCGCCGCCTTCGACTGTGGCAGAATGGACCTTACGCGCTTGTATCCTCTATGAAGCCTTCAAGTTTTACAAGGTGCCTGGCATGCTCGTCGGCCAACAATCATTTTCATGTCAATGGCTGGTGAAAACATTTTTGGTGAGTTTTATGAGATCCGAAAACGTGGCACTCCCGCAAATTGCCCAGCGTGACAAAATTGAAGATCTGAATGGACTTGATCAAGGGGGTCATGTCCAGAAAATTGCCGAACAATGCAAGGTGTCCTGCATCCTTGGTTTAATGAGGGCACTTTGGTACGATGGCCTTCCGGAATTGCTCACTACTATGTATTTGCGCTTGGTACCAACTGCTGGTAGCGGAGTCAAGAGGAAATGTTCTGATTTGGTTGGCGATTGTTTCCTTCACGCAGGACGGATGTTTCAGACGCGGACCTCATTTCTTCGTGATACCTGTGGTGTTACCAGCATTCGACAACCTGCTTATGAGAAAATTCAAAATGCAACATTGGATGCGGAAGACACCATTGCCTCGAATCTCCAAATTTAAAGTTTCCTCGCTAAACTCTGATATCCGTGAAGGGACAGTGGATGTCGTCACACAAGGAATGGCGGTTCTTTGGGGCTCACTGGACGAGCCTGGGAAGCTATGATTTGGTGAAGATGTACTTTACGCCTGAGATGTCAACGCACTTCGAAAGGTGTCGCAAGATCCCGATTAATTGTTTTTTTTGATCCCTCAGAATTTTTTGATCCCTAATTAATTTTTTTTGATCCCTGACCCGTCGAAAAAGTTCATTCACCTAGATTTTCAGAGATTTTCTGTGTCTCTTTTAACTTTGCTCAACCTTCTGACCGGTCGCAGCGTTCCAGGTGATGCCGAACAATCAAGCCAGAGCCTTTCAAAGAAAAGAATCTTGATCAGTTTATGAAGTTTTTTTTGCAACCGGCTTCCCACAAACCGGGGTCGGGTTGTTGCCTCTCACCAGGCATTTACAAAACCAGGGGCTCGCAGGAGGTTGGAGAAGGGGTGAGTTCCAATCAGCCTACAATCTCTCAATCTGCAGCATGTCCAATGTATTTTGAATCTGACTGGTACTGGCACATGCACCAAGAGTGCCACTGTGACTGATCAATGGTTAAGTCCAGGATCCCGAAGCTCTTTAGGGGCCTGGCAGGGACACGATTTTGGTTTGTTGTGCTACTGGTGTCCTTTTGCTGATTCCACTACAGGCAGTTTGGAACAAACGCAACGGGTCCAAACCAACTGGACGGCAACAAGTGATGCCAAAGGCCGATTGCGAGATCATTTCCTGTTTACACTGACAGTGATACAGTAACGCTACAGCCTTTGTTGCCGTGCAGCTACGCCCTTTGCTCCTTTCACCTGTCTACTTGTAGGTAAGAGTTGAGTGCATTACATCCGCGGAAGTTGATGCCTTGGCTGCAACTGTTTCTTTTTGTGTTCATTTTTGGCCTGTGTGCAAAGGGAACTACTGGTACTTGCCGTGCATATACACTTCTGATATGAGGAGAGAGAGCGAGAGGGAGAGAAGGTGAAAGACCAACTAACTGACAGCCAGATCCTGACAGCCTCCCCCAACATTTTCGTTGAGGCCAGCCGAATCTTGTTTTGCGTCCCAGATGGCCCTGAAGAGGCAATTATGCCTGCTCAAGAGGACCTGCTTCGAAATGTCCACAGCGGCAGTTGAAATGTCAGGAGTAGGGTAGACCAGATCTTGAAGATGCCTATCACCCATTTGTATCCATTTGATTCCATTTGTGCCATTCAATGGGTTTCCCACTCAAATCCACATCCGAGACACGATTCGTTTTAAGATGTTGGGTTGCCCCTCAACCTGGACGCATTTCTGCCATTGAAACCTATAAGGAGCAGGGACTCTTCGCCAAGGATGACGTCAGGGGCATACGGCAGTGGCCCGGCAAGGCGCAGCGGCATTTCAAACCTGCTGGCTTGACCAGGGAATCCCAGGTATTTTCTCATGCATGAGTTGGGCTCCTCCTGTTGGCAAGAAAGGATCAACAAATTTCCTAACCAGATGGCCAGTTCGCAAGCTCTCAGGAGGATGACTTGCCTCGGCTTTGGACTTTCGCAGGTCACCCAGAAGTGCAGCATGGAAAAGGAGCGAAGTATAGCAGCAAATCGACGTGCACGTTCCGATGATGGAAGCTACCCTGCTTCAAGGTTGAGACAGTGGAGGAGGGCGGAGTTGTGCTCCTGGCAGACACAGCCTCAGCATGGTGTGAAGTGAGGGTCGGGCAGATTTGTTCCAAATGATTGATATTATATGATACATTGTGCATCATTGCGCCTCATTGTGAATGTTGAGATGTAGCCCTGCTTTTACAGCGAATTTTCCTTTGATTCTTCGATCCTGAATTCGTTGCAGAACCATGAGCTTTTTATGATTAGGTATGATGTTTGGATGTCTTTGGCCATTTCAGTTGTGATCGCGTTTTTGTGGAGATGTTGCACCTTCCGGCGCGTTGAACTTTTTGGGACATATTTTGAACCAAGCACGTGTGCAATTTTGCCTTGCCAATACCACTGCGACAAGCCTGGATTACTTGGTTCAAGATGTCCTACGCGGTCTTGGATTTGTCAAATTGTGCCATGATCACGACGGTGAACGAGGATGTCATGGGTTTTTCTTGGCCAAAGTTTCAGAAAATTGGGAGAACTCCTGTGATTTTGATCAATGATGTTTTTTCGTCACCGTTTCCACTCAAAACCCGCTGTCGCTTTGCCGATGCAGCGCCGCGCTTGGGAAAGCTTCCGTGCAGGATGTAGGTATGCGCGTTTCCAAGAGGGGATCAGCTATTGAGACAGCCAAGGAACAGGGAACGGCATCAACCTCGAAATGGATTGGGTATCCTTTCCCCAAAGAGTCTACTTTTCAGGTTCCTATGCGATGAACCATGTCCACATGTCCAGTCAGTCTCCGGGCTTGCGTTCCGCAAGAATTGGAAAAATTTGGCTGTCATCCATTCGGTTGTCCCCTCCTCTCCATACATGTCTCCTTCAAGCCTGTTGCTTGTCTCTGTCTTATCCTTTGTTTGCTCGACTAGCAGCTATTTGTACCAAGCACCCTAGCCCTCACAAAAGGATGCAAAAGGAACTTTACTTCCTTGAGCGAGCAAATATTAAATAGGTTGTGATGACAACATGCTACAACAGCAATGTTTCGCGGGCATTACAGCGTTTGTTGGTGCATTCAGTTTGGTGTCTAATTGTGCTAATCGGTTGGGCACATTCACTCCAAAGGCTAGGCAATGTGGCACGTACCGTGGGATTTTTGTTTGCAATACCTCTGTTTCGAGGCCATTGGTTTGGAGAATGAGGTCTTGGGCAAGGCATTTCTTCCAAAATGGTGCGGTCTGGAATAAGACCGAATAGAATAGGACCTGCATCCATGCCACCATATCCAAATGAGGCCACCATTGAATCTTCCATTTCCAGTTTCCATGACAGAAAGCTGGTCCATGACAAACAGTAGATGAAATTGGGGTTGCAGGTGCTTGGGCCATTCCAAAGAAACAGAACACCTGCCGCTTCGACATGTTTTAGCGTGTCAGGGCAAGTCTGGACTAGGAATTCTGAGTCTGGTCAAGGGGCAAAACGGGCAGATTCTAAGACATAAGACTAGCTTTTCAGTCATCTGAGCAAGCCAGGTACCAAAAGATGCTAAGGCCGTAGCAGTTGCAGGTATCAAAGGAAAATCCTTTGAGGCGGGCGTTTGTCATTGTGCTGATTTCCAGCCGAGCCAAGAAATCAGATCTCCTGACCTGTCAGATCAACTATGGAAATTTGTGCGCCACTGCCTGTGTTTACGCCTTAGTAACGACTGTTTGTGTTGGAAAGACCGTAGATCCGTGTGGAGTTGGCTCCGAGGTTTGGACAAACGTTTGAAGTTGGCAATGCGCCCAAGGAAAGTTGTTGGCTGTTGCCAGCCTTGGGCCTGGACGAAGTTATCCACACGAGCTGGGAGCGAGGCTCACCAAGCTTGAGGTGATGCAATGTGATCACGAGTCTTTGGATGTACTGTGAAATGAAAGAAACCATTTGTATCCATCTGTCATTTCTAGCAGCGAAGATCAACATGATTCAGTTTTTTCATTTTTAGTGGATGAGTTGTAGTACTATATATGTTGTCAAATATGGGCGGGTCACTTTGCTTGGAAAAATTCAGCTTCTGAGTCTGGCAAATTGCCTGACTATTGAAACTGATGGCCTTGATGCCATTCATGACCTGAATCACAGAGATTGGCGGGCAATTGGCCCTATCTATCCAGCCCAGGGCTTTGACCCGAGCGGCCGGCCGGCAGTGGAATCCGCGGACTGCAGTCTGCTGGCAGTAAAAAAAAACAAGAAAAGCATACCTCTGCGCATTCTGGCTCCTGATTCTGAAGATTTGGTCAAGGGGCAACTTCCTTCCATTTTGAGTGTCGGTGTGGAGAAGCAGTACCCCTCC
This sequence comes from Breviolum minutum Mf 1.05b.01, assembly GCA_000507305.1. Lineage (NCBI taxonomy): Eukaryota > Dinophyceae > Suessiales > Symbiodiniaceae > Breviolum > Breviolum minutum. The sequence continues at coordinate 23,595 of DF241818.1, forward strand.
ATTCATGTGTGGGCGTCATGGACAAAGATTCTGTTCAAACACTTGCGTCATCTTTTAGTATGAAAAGAGGGTACGCCCCTTTTCCTCTCACTTTGTTGGGGGAGGGTTCGACCTGGAACAAATTCCTCATGTCATGTCTATGCACGGGAGGCTCAAGTGCCTACTCTGGCAGCAACAAGAACACCTCCAATTTCCAGCCACCGCACGGGTATGCATACCCCAGCATATCAGCAAACACCAAGCCAGCCTGAACAGACAAGACAACAACAGATCTGCAGTCAAAACTTCAAAACAGTTTCCATGTCCCATGTGTGGGGCTGATGGCCAGACATGGCTGTTTGGCCGCCACCCAAATTTGAGGAAAAGGTGGAAACAGATGAACCGCTGCAGCCAGAGTCTCCAGGATCACTTCCTGAGGAGGTAGATGAGGTAGAAGTTGAAGCAGACTTCAGTGGGCCGGAGTCTTCTGCATCGCAGTCGTCGAAGCGCCCCAAAAAGAAAAGAAAAGGCAAGAGAAAGCCGAAGAAAGATGCATCAAGTGAACAAGCGGCCCCAATCGATACAAGTCCATCCGGGACAATGCGCAATTCGATGGAGGATGTTGGGAAGAACAATTTTGTGAAACTTCAATCTTTTCTGGCAAAGGAACAAGAGAACCCAAGCTGTGCCGTTCGGTTGGAAAAGCTAATGAGGTCCACAAAGTACGATGTCTCCACAGGATTTATCATCCTTGCAGATGTGGGATTGAACTGGATGGACATTGACATCCGTGCGAGTGGGAAGGATACACCAGTGTGGCTGGAGGTTTGCGCAACACTTTGCCTAGTGATTTATACAGTGGAAATGCTTGCAATTACAGCTCTCCGTGGCCGAAGAGTTTTTCAAGATCGATGGTTTCTCCTAGATATCATCATCGTGGGATCGGGACTGTTGCAGCTGTTTCTCAACGCAATCGGCATATCAGTGGATGAGGTTGCCCTCCTCCGAGTTTTGCTGCTTGCAAGCACACCATAGTAACAGTTCCAGTAACTTCTCATGTTTTTTTTGCTGATTCCCTTCTGGCAGTGACCATAGCGACCGAAGTGTTGATGTTGGATAGTTGTCTTTTGGACAGGAAGAAGGTGTCATAGTTGTGCCAGGCTGGTTGGTATGAAGACATATGAAATCCATTGCAACCATGTCACCCAAGGAGAGTGGTCCGCATCATGAGGCTTTTCCGCCTCTTCCGCAAATTTCGCTTCCTAAAGGAGAAAGGGGGTTTACATAATATTAAACATGGGATTTTGATGGCTTTCCCAAACCCTGGACCTCACAACTTTCATTTTTGGTGGTTTGTCGAAGGGTTGAAGGTGAGAGTTGGGTTCTTTTGGGTAGCAGTCTTCACAGCCAGGAGCTGCGGAAGCTGTTAAAGATGACAGGGCTTTGTTTTAAGAACCTGGGCCAGCAAAATCAGTGGATTGTGCTTGACACCAGATACACCAGCCCGGCATTTGAAGTCCTTGATCACTTTATATTTGCAACTCTTTCTTGCTTCTTGTTTTACATGAATAGATAGTGATATGATATGTATGTTATGATTACATATGTGACGCATATGTAGTCATGAGTCATATATTTGCAATTGCCAGCCACCAGCAAGTTCTTCCCAACTTCCAGAAACGCCGCATCAGACGGAAGCCTATGCTCAAAGTCAAATGAGACCGTGGGATTCTAGCTAAGGACACTATGCTGGTCTTTCTTATTTGCCTTCGTCATCATGACATCCTGGGCCATGCTAGCAGTGGAAATGCTGAGCGGATATATGACAGAAATGACTCAGAAAGGAATATGGCAGGAGCGCAGTATATGCCTGATATTTCCTGATAAGCTTTGAATAACATTCACAAGAGATCGGCATTTAGCAGGATTCAGAACAGTTGTTTTTGCTTATGTTTGCTCAATCCTGTAGGATTGCCAGTTCTGCGAGAACTCTTTGGGATCTGTTCTAAATGCAAACCTTCTCATCTTCAAGACAGTAGTCGCTGGTGACAGTTGGGGTGATGTTGCTGTACCACTGATCGAACATGACCCCTGGGTTGCTACTGGAATCTTTGTCGGCTCTCACCTCACCATTGTCTTTGGCGTGTTAAACTTGGTGGTTGCAGTGCCTGAGCTCAGTCAACAGCTGACTGTAAGACTGTAAGAAGGAGATGTCACAATCCCAACACAAAGACATTTCAGAGATGTTTGCGAAGCATGGTTTGTAGAACTTAACAAATCTTGACACCTTTGCATGATGAGGTGGTGGTTGACACCTTTGCTGAACAGCGAATGCGAGATGTGACGACCATGGCCATGGAAATGGATGAGGATGCCGAGGAAGACCTGCGAGATTTGGATCGGATGTTTCTCAAAATTGATGCCAACAATGATGGCACCTTGACCTTCGATGAGCTCCTTGAAGGTGCAATGAGAGTGCGAGAATTTCAGAACCGTTTGCGCGTCATGGATATTGATCAAAATGATTTACAGCAGCTCTTCCTGATGCTGGATCGTGATGGTGGTGGAACCATTGATCCAGATGAATTCAAAAAGACGCTGTCGAGATGGGCTCCTTGGATGCTGTAGAGAAATTGAAACCTTGGATGTCCTCTCTTCCGACAGCAGAAGTGTTTTTTTTGGGTCTTTTTTTGTGTAGATTTACACAGGACAATGGGACGGACCCCTTCCCATTGCAAGAGAAATATATAAACACCTAATTTCCAACTTTGGAAGCAATTGCATTTCCAACGTTACCATCGTTTTCATCAGCTGCTGATAATTGAGGCTTTTGATTCCAAGACGACAACACGCTTTGTTCGTTACAACCTTCAGCAGCTGATGAGTGATCATCAAACTGCCGCGACGAAGATTGCTCAAATGGAAGCACGAATTGATGCGGAGTTGGCCTCAGAGTTTCACGGATGTTTAGTGATTAAACGTGCTCCGGTGGGCAAGGAAATACGGTCATTTTCAGCTGATGTATGTTGCCAAGGCCATTTCGTCTACGGAACGCCATGTCAGCCACCGCAAGCGCATGGAGCGCAAAAAGAAGCAGCGCACATCAGGATCAAAAACAGGCTGGGCCGGGAGGGAGGACCGACCAAGATGGGTTGTCTTGTGGTGCTCAAATAAAAGTAGAACTTTACAAAAGTTGTTGCTTGTGGTAGAATCTTAGACTTGATTTCATGATGGTGCCAGACAACTAAGAAACTTTGAACGAAAAGCACCTCCTGATCTAAGTGTGACCGGGAAAAGTTGAACACGGTTGAACAATGTCAATTTATCATTCCTATCCTTTGCCCCGACGGCAATTCGGATGTTTCCAGTTGGGCCAATGTGCGGTCATACAATGCGTGCATACAGTAGGATATAGGATACACTTGGTACAATGGTTTTCAAGCTTGTACAAGTGATTGCAAGTCTATACAGCTCAAGGACTTCACAAGGACAAAAAGCTTGCCTTGACTCAAGGCGTGTGTCAGATATCTTGATATACAAATCCTGCTTACACCATCCAGGTTTAAATGCTGCTGGTTCCTGTTGTACTTGTTTGATTCAATTGGACGTCTTAGTCATAAATTTCGTTATTAGTTATAAATTATTGTGGTGCTTGGGAATGAATTCCATGCCCTTTGTTGGGGTTTGTTTTGAGTCTCCGCATGTTAGGCACTGCAAGGCGCAACATCAAAGTGCACAAACATGTGACATGAGTGGCCATTCGGGGTTGTGCCTCGTTGCCTGACTTCTCAGGAACTGTGCTGCCACAGGAACCTGAGAGCACCGGAAAACATGAGCGAAGGATTGTTAGCATAGACTGATTAGGGCACCTCTGTGCCCCAATCAAGAATCTAGCTACCTCATGTGGAATTGTGGCTCTACCACGACTTTACCTTGTCTCATGTAGTCAACACACACTCATGAGCTTCGCATAGATTAGATTAAATGTGTGTATTATAAGTTATAAAAGCGAAGGCTATATTTGGAAGACTGTTTGGTAAGCTCCTTTATTGCAAAGCTGTCCGCAAGTCCACATTCAGGTTGGCGGAAATATGGAATCCCAAACGATTAGTCCAACTCCAGCCCATTGCGGGTGTCATCGCATAGCCCCGATTTCCCAACATCGAAGTGTGCAGAGGCGAACCGCTAACAGCGTTGCCCTCACAGATGAAACTTGGTGCAATCAAGGCTTCTATAGTATGTATTATATAAATATACCTTTGTTTACACTAATATATACTGTTATAAGATACATGATTCCAGCATGATTTTTAGGTGCGCACACATACACATGCATGCTTGCGTACATACGTCACAAGGGACCCCGGTAAGGGAAGTCTCTGGGGAATTGATCGTCAAATGCTATGCCTTTGGAAGATCACTTGGTCCTGAAAGGACGGAGAGTGATGCTGCTGGAGCCTTTCAGGTGGCTTCCTAGACCCTGTACCAATCTTCAGTCGAAAAAAAAGGCCGATGAGTTTAGGTTTTTTTCGGGGTATCATGTAAGGGGTGTACCAGTGGACATTGAGAATTGCATGAGATTGCTGGTGGAACTGGTGGAATTGTGGCTGAAGAAATGTTCGCAAAAGCCACCTACTCAGCTGATGCGCATCCTTCAGCTATGGAGGGCTTGCCTGGTGCTGTTGGTGGCTTGCACCACTAGAAGCACGGCTTCAAATCCAGATAGTGAAGAGAAGATCAATCCACAGCTAGGCGACCCGGAAGAACTCACCCCTGAAACAGGGAACGTTTCCAACAACCCTGTGGGGTTGGATGACTCGGAACATTCCCAGATGCAGCCAGACCGGTCTGAGAATGAGTTCAGTGATGGGGCTTGTAGCTTGAATGCAGGGACATGCGAACCGAGCGGTCCGTCTCTTACAGAAACAGAGGTCCCCGCTCCGCCACCCTTGCCTCCACCTTTACCCCCAGCCCCAGCACCTCCACCTATTCAGGCTCCAGCACCTTCCCCTTTTATTCAGGCTCCAGCACCTCCGCCAGTGAGAGAGTTGGCTGACACATATGCAAGTGCAGACACCTGGCAGAGTTATGCCTTCAACGACCGACAGGCTTGGCTGTCTATAGGTCAGACGACAGAGAGCGACTCTGAGAGACAAATGCGGCTCGCCATGGCAGATGAGGTCAAGATGGAGGCCCAGCACTTTGCGGAAGTCTTGGAACATCAGAAACAGTCTATTCACCACGACTCTTGGGCTTACTACGAAGGAGACTTGATGAGGCTCAAGCACCGAAGATTGGTCGGTATGAGGCTCAGGTTCCACTGTGCTAGTACTTTTGGCCTGTACAGTAAATGAGCAGTAGTCACTGAGAGTCATGAGTCATAAGTCATGAGGCAAAACGCCAGTCTTGAATGCATGAGGCAGTGCATTTTGAAGGATTTGGACGCATTCAATGCAGTTGTTCCCTGTACACTGAGGCTTGCGCAGCTCTCTCATTGTCATGTGCTTCTCACCTTTGTTTGCCTGGGAGACGAGTGCTTCAGGGGGTGGCTGTCGTGCAGCCTTTGTGGCAGAAAACTGGGGTGTTGGAAGTGGCGATTCGCAGTTGGATGGTAAAAATGTTCTTCCACCACTTCCATGGGGTCAATCCTCTCCTTTCCTTGAGCAGGCTTCAGTGGGAAATCACTTGGAGCTGGCTCGGATGGGAGATGACCGCTTTCTGGTATGTTTTGAGAGCAGCCTAAGCATGCAAGTTTTTTGCCGTTTGGGTTTGGTGCAAAATGATTCTGTCATCACCTATGGAGCACTGCTGGAGGATTCTCGGGCCCGATTGGTCTCTGTGTCATCTTCAGGTAAGGGATCCGAGTTTGCAGTTTGCTCCCAAAGCTTCTCCGAGTCAAATGCAATCTCCTGCCGTTGGGGGCAGGTTTCAGGTGAAGGTGTTGCCACTGAACTTCAGTGGGCGACTAGGACACCCATGAGCTTTGCATTTGATGGAAGATGAACGGAAAAAAAAACAAATGTGTTGGTCCACGTCCTCATGGCATCATGTCAACTGGAAGTTGCGGCAGTATTTGCTAGACCACCAGCTGTTGCCCTTTGCATGGAGCCGGATCGCTGTCTCCTTGTGACCTTGTGGCTCAAGCCGCTACGGTGGAAGCCCGATCCCAAAGGGTCGTGGGCATTCAGGAGATCTGGAAATTTATGAAATTGTGCATGCTAGTGACGCTGGCTTTTCCCATTGCTTCTTTTGCATTCGAAGTTTTAGTTTGCGCAGGAGCTATGCAACTTTAGTCCTTTTGCTGCTTCAGATGAGGCAAATGATAGCAAGCACCGCGCAGTGGCATGACTTGCTCCATTTGATAAGCTGTGGCTTGTATCAGGCAGCTGGAATGAAAAGTACCAATTTGCGATCCAGCAGTAGGAGCACAGTAGCAGATGTGATTGGAAAGAGGCCCGTGTTGCACCAATGCCAGAACATCGAATCATTGATATCATTGGATGCTTTCACATCAGAATCTGATTGCATCTCATTGCATTTTTGATGCCAACAGGATTAGTGAGAAGAACCTTACTGCAGAGAAACCTCAGGACACGCATTATTTGCCTGGTGCGCCATGGCATACCATGATTTACCAGTCCAAATCAGCTGATAAATTCACCTAGGACGCTGATGAAGATGCAGATGATGGAGGCAGAACGAACGCTGATTTGGAATGATTTGGACACACTTGTAATTGAGGAGTCCTTCCTGCAAAGTCTTGGGCAGGCTACAAACACATACAAAATACTTGATTATGCAAATGTGAACCCCCCCTGAGACAATAAGCACTAAAAATCCAGATGTCACCAGCTTATGTTTTTGGGGTGATAGGCTATCAGAGTCACTCTTTTTCCTTTTGCGCTTGCGCTATGCCGCAACGCACATTTGCTGCACTTTGCTACACAGGTTATTTTAATGGATATGATATGATATGATATGATATGATATGATGTATATATAATGGCATTATATACGTACGCGTATATTGGATATACATGATTCATGATTGTGCATCATGCAATGCAATATTGCAGTATATTGGCAGAAAGAGAAACATAGATACATGCATATTGTTATGTGTTATATGTTATATGTATACATGGAGTGCATTGTCGTTCCTCGCATGCCTCACACCAACTTGCATGTGAAAGGCCAGGGGCCAAACACATGTACACACTATACATTCCTTGTACCGACCTCGAACACGCGAAGCACCTGTGCTTCGCACTTACTTAGTCATTCCTGTCGTTTTCATTTTTGATGTTTGCAAATGAAAATTGTCAATAAAAAAGATGCGATTTGGTATTTCTCCCATTTATTCCCGATATTGCTCTCTTGCATTTGTGGGGTGATGGTTGTTCGCATCCAACATCGATTATTATACTGTAGCCCCAAGAACAGGTTGCCTTGGTTTCCCTGCTTTACCGCACCTAACTCTTGGGAGTCGGAGGTGTACTTTATCACATGGGTCTGGCAAATAAGGCAGGGTTCAGAGGGTTCGGGTTGCAGTGTTAAAGGCAGCCAGTTAGCAATCCAATCGGATGTTGATATTATGTTGATTGGTATGACCTGGAGATATTTCGCTGTTACATGTGCTGACCATTTAGAGTAGGAGGCGGCTCTCATTCATCGTGGGTACTTTAGTTGGTTGAGTGCATTCATGATGTGCGGGGCTGAGACAGAGACGTTGAAGCACAGGAAAAACCAGAGGATTACGATACTGATAGTTATTGCAACCAGTCAGCCAAGGTGTATTTTTGTGATTGGTGGTTTCATATCCTTGGTTTTGATGCTTCTGGCTTTGAGAAACAATACTTTTCGAATGGTGTCGGCCCCTTGTATGCAACAAGATGCCATTGATATCCATTGATTCGTGCTTGGTGCATGTTGTGCATCCAGGGGCAATATCATTTTCCCCGATTCCGCAGGAAGAGATTTCGTACATTGACGCACCGAACCCACCTTGGGAGTTGCCACCTTGGGGTTATGTCAGACAGCCCGGTGGGGCAAGCTCTCGAAAGATTGGACAGAAGCTTGGAGTTCGGAGATGTAGCGAGGAAAGGTGCCAGGAGTAACGATATGGTGATACATCAGAGCTATTTCCACACATGTTCTGAGTCGGCATTTGAGCCATTTGCCCAAGGAAATTTCGATATGCAATGCCCCAAGTGATGCTGTTCTACTCGCTACTTTGTGGTTGTTTTGGCCTTTTCACTGTTGCATACTTCTGCAGTGAACTGCTTGTCCAAGACATTGGATGCTTGATTGAAGTGGGCACAATTTCAGATTAAAACGTCATGCTTGTGGGAGGTTGCTCTTGGGTCATGAAATGGTAATGGAATCTCAGGTGCCGAAACTGTGATGCAGATGGGGGAGTTGGTAAAGAAAGGCGTTGATGTATACCTTCTCCGGAGCATGCCCGTGATCTTCGTAGTAGTGGTGGTTGTGGCATCTGCTTCTTGGCGCGTTTTGAAGGTCCTGTAGTTCTGTAGATCTTGTCCATGTTGAAGCTGGGAAACCATGGGAAACCTGAGGTGGTGTGGGTCACTGCTGGTGGGCCATTTGTAATCTCCATGCTGGTGGGTGCTTCAACGTGCATGTTCTGTGCAAATCTTGGCACCAACATGAACTTTGAAGGCAAGGGCTTTCATGAAGCTTGTCCACACTGAATTGATCTCAATTCCTTCCGCATATGGTGAGGTGGGCCAAGGCTTACACATGTCGAAGACCCAGTTTGGTGAGATTCTGCAGATGCACGGCCCAAAAATCCGAAAATCCGCTGAGGCCATGAATTACGACCTTCCAGGATCCCTACAATCAGGGGTGCGAACTGGAGCAATTGGTGGGCTTACAGCGCACAGCTTGGCACAGGTGCTTGTTGATGGCTGCTGTGGATTTTTTCCGCTGAACTTGCTGTTTTGTGGCCTTACTATTAGGGAACAAATCCTGCAGGTGGGAGTGGTGCTAGTCTGGATGATTGTCACTTAGCTAGATTGGAGAGCTGATGACAGCCCTGGCGGGATGTTTGGGAGCAAACCTTTGCAGGGATCTACGTTTGTCGATGTGCGATTCTAATTACCCAGCCACAAGATGATTCATGAGATTTCTAGGTCATTTAGGACAACTTGCAATATGGAAGAACGATGAAGAAAGTGCATTTGAGACACGTGGCCTGAAATATGATGAAATACGTTCTGAAACTGCAAGCAGGCGTCCCAATCTCCTCCTGCAAAGATGTAAAGGTCGGTGATGCAAATGCTTTGGTTGGCTTTGGTGCAGGCACCTTTAAAGCTGTATGTGCAGCCATTTGCAGACTGATTGGTTTGCATTTGCTTTGTCTTCCATTTGATAGACACGCCTCCGGGAGAGGGAGATGTAGCATGTAGGGTAGATTTTTGCTGTTTTGGCTCGATTCATTTGCCTCAATCCTCTCATATTGATGTTTTGACATCAGAGCTGAAGCCCACTTGTGACGTGCAGGGGTGAGCCTGATCTCCTTCTACATCCGAGTTGGTGGCGGCATCTTTTCCAAAGGCTCAGACATTGGAGCCGCCAGGAGCTTAGGAAGCAGAGCTGGTGGCATTGCCCGACACAGAAAGTGCTCAGGATTTTGTGGCGGAGCAGATAACTGGCGGCATGGATGACGACATGAACCAGGATCAGAGACTCAGCAAAACAAAGCTCCAAAACCAATCTGCCAGAGTTGGAATGTTCAAGCATGCTGCAACCGAGGCAGCATTCTTTCTTGCATCACTCACAAGCTGCAGAGCCGGCTGTTTCAAAGTTGATTGAGACATGTGAGCCAAGGATCAACGAGATGCGAAAGCAGCTGGAAGATTTAGATGGCGAAACCTGACTTTCTTTGAAGCGACGTGTGTAGAAATGTGTCTTTGTTCCTCCTGCAAAATTGGACAAGCTGCATGGAGAACATAACATCTTTCTAAAGTGGTTTGGATGACTACCTGCTGCTGAATTTGCCCCAGTTCAGCTATGAGCGAGGATGGCGAAAAAGATGAGAAAGCAATTGCAATCGAAAAGCTGATCAACCCAGTCACGCAGTGGCAAGTAGTCGACAGCTCTGTCGATTTCGATGTCATGTGCCATGTTTCTACTGTGCCTCATGACTCCATGCAGTTCAATGCCAACTTGATGAATTGCACGGCAAGCAGTGGAATTTCCATTTTTTTTTGTCGCCTTCAAGGATGCAAAGGTCGATGAGATGCATGATGCTGGTTATGTGACTGCAAAGGACAGGTTGCGGGTAGTTGTGATGCAGTTGATGCTAGTGAGGTCCAAATCTTCCAAAGTTGGCAGGAGCTTGAAATCCGAAAACATATCGAAGAAGAGATGGCCAAAACCCTCAAAACCATGCATCCAGTGAACTACTTAGATGTGACTTGGCAACTAATACTTGTGCTCCTGACGTGAGTATGTGTGTTGCCTGCTAGGGTACACCAGACAGGTCAGGCTTTGAAAGCTCCAAAGTGCGCTCTTTGCTAAATCTAGCTCCGCTGAGGCCATTGGAGAGAATATTGCGGATGTCGGCCTCTCGTCGGAACATGGTAGAGCATAAAGTATAGCAAATTGACTTGCGTCAGAGGTTAAACGGAATGTGTTTTCTCTTTAGGCTCCAAATTGCACGTTTTGCCATGCTGTTGAAATGTCAAATGCTTGCAGTACCTGTGACGGTGTGAGGTGGAACTTCTTCAGATGCTTAGCTGACATTTAAAAGTTTATCAGTGAAGCACCTGACAGAAAGCCATAGACATCAGCAGAGTTTGGCCAACATCATGTGATGTTTTCAGACTTTGCGTTGCCTGGCATGCCTTGGTTTTTTCTCATACATGACATTTGGAGGATTTGTTCGAGACGATGTCTTTGACATTGGCAACTGCCGTGATCTTGGGCTCGAAGATTCACAAGGCGATATATCGCAGATATTCCGGCAAGAGATGCGAATAATGATGTTTATGTTGATGGTGCTGTTGTTGTTATTATTGATATTAACTATCCTTTTTCTGATTATTTGATTATTTTCGTGCTGCTACAGTAGATGGACAAATTATTCAAACCCTGGACAACTTTATCCCCCGCGCCCCCCAAATTTCAAAGTTGTTTTCTTCTTCCAAGGGTTGAGACGGGTGGACAAAACAAATCAAACCCCACAGCATGACATAAAGCGCACACGTTCTTTAACTTTGACATTTGGGGAAGGGGGTGTCGTCCAATCCTTTCCTCGAGGTTTGAATATTTTGTCCATCTACGGTAGTACGCATTGTATATATAGTTCTTTATACGTTTTTCTTCAATGGACTGTACAGTGCTGTTTTGAGAAGAAAGAGGCATATCAAAAACGCCTTGTCACTTGGCCCTCATGAAGAGGGGCCATTCCCAAGCTGCATCAGGTTCCTTATATTGGCACATCCCTCCCCTTTGCTATCATCTCTACTGGGACCTTGGGATGCACAGCAGTGTGCTACAAGGCTAGGATGTTCCAACAAGAGTGTGGAGAAGTTGATGTGTCAGCTGTACTGTTGTGGTCATATACGTTGAAATGAGTGCAACAGGTCCGATGCTTTGAGAAGGATACATCCAGGCAAATACGAAGGAGCTTGCAATGCAATCTCTTCGCTGTGATCCTTCTGGTACAAGGGGTCGTTTTTGGTTGCATGGTTCAAGTCAGCAAGTTTTGGGGGGGTGGATGAACATGTGGTGTCATTGCCTCAGCTGCTACGCTGGTCTCTGAGAGCAATTTGAGGTTACTCCTATATTCACTGGACAATCTATCATACCATTTCCTTTGATGAGCTCGTCAGCTACACGGTCATCATTTTTCTTGGGCTCATCTCTCCAGTCCCTTGCGGAGCGTTTTGTTTTTGAGTGGAACAAGCAAAAACAAACATCATGAACAACAAAAATGCTCATTGGCACTTTTTTTTTGCAAACATGAAAAAACACCTCCCAGACATTTTGTGGAAGCTCTGAAAATTCAGGAAGTATGCGCATCGATCTGTGAATTTTTTACTTCTGTGAGCTGCTACCCGGTGAAGTGGCTTGCACAGGTGGGAAGAATGGAAGCCGTTGGCACGGCTTCTCCCTTCGATTTTCAAGTTTTTCTTAGGTCTTAGATTTGATTTGTAATTTTGTATCGTGTATCTATTAGTATCTATCTTATAAATTAACTTCGCTGTTTTCTTGAGCAACTTCCCATCAGGACATGTTCTGTAACTACTGAATTTGCGGACTCTCCATCTCAGTTTGCAAGCTGGGAAGGCATTTGCACAGTTTGTGTTGGTGTTGTAGTTGCATTCTAATTTCTAAATATTTTTTCGTGTGAGGTATCAGACGGCCTTAGGTGGCTCTCCTCCGGATGTTAGCACCTTTGCTTGGCCCCCCTGACAGGACGCTTACTTCGGACCCATGCAAGTTATCCTGCAGGGCCTTGGACAAGGATTCGTTTCAGCTGGTATACCATCAGTTGTGTCTTGGAGGCATAGCGACAAAATATATGTGAAATAAATGCCGTTCAATTCAAAGTCGACAATAACAAGGTGAAGATCAAATCAAAAATTATTAACGTTCGGAGTTCCGACCCCGTCAGATCCGTTTCTGTTCGCACTGGATTGCTAGGAATTGCTTTGAGAGATTGCGCTTTCCACTGTCAAGGTCAACATCATCGTCCAAATTGTTGCTTTCAGACTGGAGGGCTTTTATGGCTTGATGTTGCTTGCTTGTGCAAGCCAGGCTGGGTCTGGAAGATTGTTGCTTGGTCACTTTCGTTCTAACGACGCAGTACCTCATACAGGCATGCACCGGTTGGCAAGCAACCCTGGCTGCCTATGGCGCAGTTGCCAACAATGCGCTCCGCATGTCACACCTTACTACAGCACCGGGCCTAGATTACGCAGATGCCACAAGGGCTATCATTGTCATGATTGTCATTGCTGTACCTCCATGACAGTGCCCATCAAGGTGAACGAGCTAGCCCATCATCGGGCTAATGTTTGTGCTGCAGTGGGCACTACCCAATCTCACAACGGCAAAGTCGTGTCAGGCCTTTTTGCCCATGAATTTATTTGTCACATGTTGGCGCACCTTGCATCACCTTGCCATTATGGTTGATGGCCACTTTTGGCGGCAAAGTGTAGGACAAAACGCCTTCTTCGCAACAACAGCCCTACTTGGAGCTTTGCTTGCAGACAAGCGGACGAAGCAAGGAGTTGATTTTACATCAACTGTAGGCTGGTTTGCTTTGACTTTTCCCTTGTTGCTGCACGAATCCTTCGTATTTTTGCTTCTTGGATGCTTGTCCATGATGTAATTTTGATGTAACTGTATAAGTATGAAGATTTGACACATCGAGAAGCATTAGGCATTTGACACATCCTTTCCGGAAGAATATCATTCGCATCGTGCAGCTTTACCTCCCGAAAAATGGGAGGTCAAGAGCTATCAGAGTTTGCAAGAGCTGGGCTTCTGGCTGGAATCATTTTTACTATGATCCCTGGCGGCATTTTTGGTGTGACTTTTCACTGCCACAGTTGCAGTCCCAAAGCTTTGGAGCAAGCCACCCCCGTTTTGTTACCAAAAAGGCTTTTCCTGGCAAACACGGTGACCTCTTGCATTCGGATGGCCAAGAAGCTGGTCCGTTTCTGCCACTAAGATGCAGGGATGCAGGACGTGTAGTGTGGCTGTTCCAACGTCTTTCAAACATCAACATCAGCCGAGGCAAAGAGAAGCCTCAACAGTCAGGCCCTCGTCTCGACAAGACCTTCCCTGCTACGCACATCATACCTTTGAAGGCTGGCACACCCTCCGAGAAGTTGTGCGTGTTTGCTAGGGGCAAAGAGTCATAGCAGCACATTCAAGATACAGGGGCTTTGGCCCTAAAAGCGGACATCCCTAGCCATGAACTTGAGTTATGTGTATATATATTTATATATATATATATCTGTGTGTGTGCGTGCTTTACATATCATAGGTTAGAATGCTTTGAAGGAGAGGGGGCAATTTTTATGCCACGGACCTGAATGACCTTCACAAATGGGACAGTGTCAAGCGGGAGATGTTTCACTTGATGGAGGCATATCAAATTGAATTGAACTGAGTGGTCGTAGCAATGAAATTCACTCTGTCCGCCCTCAAGCATCCTTGTTTCCTCAGACTCACAGCACCTTCATCATCATCATCATCATCAGCATCATCAGCAGATAAAACTCACTGATGATTCATTGGCAAATGACCAACCAACGAAACCCGTTGCCGCTTTGCACAGACATTGACGGGCTTTGCGGCCATTGAATCCTTTCAGCTCACATTTTCACCAATGTGCCAAACTTTTGCAGCACCACTGGTGATTGGAGCCTTAGACTTTTTGTCAATCCTTGCAATGGCTTGAAGCAAAAACGCCGCTCGATTTGCTGGGATTTTTTCGCAGTGCTTGAAATCAGGACAACTTTTGGGATTCAAGGGCCTCTTGATGCTGGTGAGTGGTGGAAATTCAGTATGCTTCTCATTGAAACTTGTTGGCGTTTTGGTGGGCGCCTTTGGTGCCTTGCTGTTTGTATATATTGAGTTACTTTTGTATACTTTTGTAATCTGTGGTGATGAAAGCATTGGGGCTTTGCTGAGGAACATGTTTCTTATCAATTCCGGCCAAGCATGGGATTCTCGACAGAAGTTGATCGAAGCTGATGATGTGTGTGTACAATACAAGGTACGTTGTGCATCTCGCGACTTTTTCCCATGAAAGTGACTCGCAACTCAGGATGCAGCACGAAAATATGTGCCTGGGACCTGTTGATGATGATAAGTTCCGCCTGACAAAGGCCCTTTTTTTCTTTTTTTGGTTCCCAATCAACACATATCGCAGAGGCTGGAATTGCCATTGACCATCCTGAGGTACTCTTTGGTATGCTGGAAGACAAAAATGGAAATGTCGTAGGAACGGACAGCCAGGAGTATGACACTTTGGGCATAGGAGAGCAGATAGGTGGAATGGGAGCACTGGGAAGCACCATGAATATCCATGAATCACCTCTTTCACCTATCCAAAGTTGTTTTCTGCAGCACTAGAGTTGTCAGAATTCCATTTTGGAATGCGAGCTCAGTGATTCACTGTTTCAGTCAGCTGTCACAATGACAGGTGGTCCACTGGAGGATTTGACGGGGCCAGCTCTGAACAACTTCATCAAGTTTGTGGCAGTAGTTAGTTTTGTCACTAGTGAGCCTCGGAAAAACAAAGCCAATTTACCGATGGCGGATGCCGATCCGAAGCACGAATTGCCATGGAAAACAAGAAGACCTTCCTGTAGTTGAGTTGTTGGCACCTTTAGCACCTTCGCCAAGGATATATATGATGAGTTTCCTGACAACACCTGGCTGTGGGGAATTGGACAAGTCTTTCTGAATTTCGGTTTGATTGGTTTCTTCAAATTCGGCCTTGCAGAAGCTGTGACCTGGCAGCCCAGTGGATGGGGGTGGACAAGTTGTACATCATGTGTTGCCACCCCCCCGCATCGTTGGGAGACACATGCCCGAGCCTTAGGTGAGGCAACTGGAAGGCTTCCTAAAGCGGCGACGTGAGGCACGTGACCTACAGAACCACTGCGAAGGGCGGTTCATATGCATTTCCAAGAAGTGCTTGTGATCCTGACAGGCTCTTGAATTCGAAGAAGGTGTGGCAATGCTGAGAGAGATAGAGAAACGGGAGAAGGAGCGGCTTGGCTCAACAGTTGAGTCACAACTCTCTTCCCTTCTCCTTCGGGCTTCCTCCTTTTGTCTTTGTGGTGAGAGCCCCAAAGTCTCAAGGGACCAACTCCCAGCAATTCCTGTCCTGTTTGACATAGATTTAGATGTCAGACTGATGACAGATGGGAACAGATAACAGATAACAAGGCCGCATAGATTGAGGAAGATGCGATGTGTGCTGATGTTTTTTTTCCCCATGTAAATCTAACATATTTCTTGCTGACCTGCCCGTGACGGACAGTCAAATCTGAGTCAGAATCTAAGGTTGGCGGCAAGGATGGAAGGACGGGAGATCAGACATGTTGACTATGACATGAGCTGATGAAAAGTGGTTTGGACGTTCCCCACAGTTTAAATCTAGTGTACATAGATATACAGTAGATATATTCATGCTATCTAATACAGCATGTTTTGGCTACGCTTTCTCTACACCTGTGGTTGGCCGCTATGTGGCCCATGCTGTGAGGAATGAAGAAGGACGATCAAGACCTCCAACTCGTGTGATGATTTCGGTGAGCTAAGTCAGGTGGACTCTGCAAGCGATTCTCTAGAAACAGATGTCAAAATAAAGCGTATGAATGCAATACTTAAAATACTTTTGGATGCACATTAAAAAAAACGATACAAATCGACTACAGACCATTGAAATTAGCATTGATTCTATCTTTATCATGTTATCTATATTTTGTTTCTTATTCTTAATTCGGACAAGGCAAGAGTGCCTTTGTCAAGGACCAAATCGCAATTTGCACAGTGGCCAGCAGCTCCTAAGGAGCAAAGGAATTGAACTGTTGCATCTAAGACCACAAAACCGGGTCGCTGAGACTTCCAGCTTTGATGCTTTAATCAAAATCAAGCACACTTGATTTTATTTGACATTAAGATACATTAAGGGGATGCGACATTCTTTCACAAAGGTCAACTGCGCAGAATGAGAACTGTGGACAGCTGCCGGTATGCACTCGGCCAGCTCGGTAGTAGCTGCAAAGGGCTTGTCCCAGATATGCGTAGATCTTGTGAAATGACGCGTGTTATGAGCAGGTTGTTGCAAAGCTTTGACAAGCAAATGCATTGTCTCTCATTTATGGTGAGGACAGAAAGCAAATTTGTGTTGATTTCGCCTACCTCCGCCTATCTGGAAATATGGTTCAAAGTTGCTCGATCAATCACGTTGGTTTCTATCTTTTCCATGGTTCTTCATGATGCCGCACCTTGAGCCATGAGGTGCGGCCACAAAAGACCAACATGCACAGGTAGATAGTTGACGATAGATTGTACAAGCCAGCTGCAGGGAGAAGCGCAGTTCAAAAGACTGGTTGTGGTGGATGGCAGGAGTAAAACCCCCTCAGCCACAAGCTCCCTCACTTTGGCAGTCACGAATTTCAATTGCTGCAGTTTTGCTGTTTGTTCCCCACGTGCATAGTTTGGTCGCGGATGTCACGGCAGATGTATGCGAGCGCGAGTATCAAGAGAAAGTGGATTTGTGGCAATCCATGTCTGGAGCCACCACAGAGTACGTTCCAATGGGTCACCAACCAGATTGGTATTGGGAAGAGATCATGAAGAGACGTGGGATAGACCCAGCATCAAAGCCAAACTCCGGTTACGAAGATTTCTGGCTTGATCAGCTGGTAGGACAGGCTCAAATTCAGGCTGCAGGTTGTTCAGTCCACGGTGGGCGCTACTGGGAGATCATTGTAGACTTTCGGAGGCTGTTTGATTTGATGGTCAGAGGCACCAGATTTACCCTCTTGAGACTTTTGTCCCTCCGACTTGCACAGACAGAGAGCCATTTTCAAACACATGAAGACTTGCCCGGCATGTTGCGATTGAGTGTTTGCATGCCTTTCAGTTGTGATGAACAGATGTTGACTGCCACGATCTTTCCATATTATTTTGCGCCTTGGTTCATGGGACCAAAAGCTGCAAGCAAGCTAGGCAATGCGAGCTTTCGAGACGTTGTGCAAGTCAATGAGCTTCAGGATTGGACATCATTCAACATTGATTTTGTCATTGGCGGAACAGATAGTTGTGGTACATCTTCATTGCACAAAAACCTTGAACAACATCCGGAAGTTGTATTTTCCACGGTGAGCGAAGATTTCTTTTTCAATGCGGATCTTGCACACCGCCTTCTGCCATTGAAATCACAAGTGGACAAGTACAATGCTCAGCTTGAGTCTTTCAAGGAAGAAAAGCTAAGAACCTTTGGTTTTAAGCCTCGCTTGGTTGGACTTTGTAATCCCACCATCTTTGCAAATGGATTAGCCAGGCGGAAGCTGGCTGCAATGCCAGAACTCAAGATGATTCTGATTTTGTGTGATCCTTTAGGGCGTTTGGAAAAACTGTTCATGGAATACCATTACTGTTTTGATGATCTTGCTGATGCAACACGTCGGGGTTTGGCATCCAGAGTGAGGGATGAGACTTCGGCTTGTTTCAACAGCGCCAACGCACTTGCAGCAGAAAGGCATGGAAGATTGAAAAACTTCTGGCGAAAACGTGCAGTGGCGGAGCATATGCTTGCTGTGATGAACCTCTTCTCTGGACGAACTGTTTTTGTCCATCAGGAGCAACTGCGAGAGAATCCAGACAGTGTATTCGTTGCTATTGCCAAATTCTTGGGTGTGAAGTACTCTTTTCGAGGGCATACTAGTTTTCCACAGTACAATTCAATTGGAGGACATCGCACCGATTTGTGCCACAATTCAACTCTAGTACGAGAGCTGCGAAGACACTTGGAGCCAGAGTATTTGATGCAGGAGGAGATTATGAGAGAGGCCAAAGAGTCAATTCCTGCCAGCCTTCGTTTGAGGAGGACACGGTGTGACGATCTTTCGAAATCCAAGGTCACTTATTGCCCAAGCCGTGCAGCATGCACCTAGTTCCCCATCCTTCACAACTTAGCAATGACGCCTTGGCATTTGGCGTGGCCAAATTCAGAATGGAGCAACTCCATGGTGCAGTCACCCTGACAAGGCGAGCAAAGGAGGATTCAATGAGGCATGGTCAATACATGTTCCGGGCGTCACCGTCACAGTGTGGTTTTAGGGTCCTGAGCTGCAGCCGGGGAGTTCCAACCAAAGTTTGTCGCAAAGCTCGAGGAAAATGGCGGCTACAAAAAGCCCTGCCCGACCACGTGGAACTTGTTGCAAGTTGTAGTTGTGAATGATTGATTCTTGATGCTGTTCAAGCTGCTGAGGTAGTAGGATACCATAGACGAGAACAGTCAACCATGGCCAATTGATATGCACGATGAAGGGCCTCGGTACAAGATGTACCTTTTCAGAAGGGCAACGATATGACTTGTAAAGAATGAAAGTTCATCCATTTTTGACACCCATGCCGGATGCCAGTTAGATCTAGTTATAATCCAACCTGCTCTCGTTTGCAAGCTTTGTTGATGATATGACTATCGAAGTAGATATTGTAACTCTTTGGCAGTCAAATGTTTTGATGTACTTCTAGGACTTGTGCTCTTGTAGCATCAGAACCATGCACGCATGATATATATATATATATAATATATATATATATATTATGATATGTATCGGAAGAATGCACTTATATAGACTGATGTTATGTGTTTCACCTCATCTGAACTGGAGCATCATTGACGAGATGTCGACCAGTCAAATTGTTGTTTTGTCTTGATGTTGTACAAACTTTGTTGACAAACTGGTCAAATAATCTGTATTTGTTTTCATCTATGTTCAGGTATTTCCGTCACATCGGAATGCGGAAATATAGATGATAGGTGTATACTGCAAATAGAAAGCCTTTCAATATATACCATATCCTCTGCCAGAAGAGTGCTTGATTGGCCCGCCACAAGCCATGTCTCCAGGGGCACTGAAACCACCAGAGCCACAAGTTCCCTCCACATTTTGGCAGTCACGAATTTCAATTGCTGCAGTTTTGCTGTTTGTTCCCCACGTGCATAGTTTGGTCGCGGATGTCACGGCAGATGTATGCGAGCGCGAGTATCAAGAGAAAGTGGATTTGTGGAAATCCATGTCTGGAGCCGCCACAGAGCACATCCCAATGGGTCACCGACCAGATTGGTATTGGGAAGAGGTCATGAAGAGACGTGGGATAGACCCAGCATCAAAGCCAAACTCCGGTTACGAAGATTTCTTGCTTGATCAGCTGATAGGACAGGCTCAAATTCAGGCTGTCGGCTGTTCAGTCCACGATGGGCGCTACTGGGAGATCATTGTAGACTTTCGGAGGCTGTTTGATTTGATGGTCAGAGGCACCAGATTTACCCTCTTGAGACTTCTGTCCCTCCGACTTGCACAGACAGAGAGCCATTTGCAAACACGCGAAGACTTGCCCGGCATGTTGCGAATGAGTGTTTGCGCGCCTTCCAGTTGTGACGAACAGATGTTGATTGGCACGATCTTTCCACATTATTTTGCACCTTCATTCATGGGACCAAAAGCTGCAAGCAAGCTCGGCAATGCGAGCTTTCGAGACGTTGTGCAAGTCAATGAGCTTCAGGATTGGACATCATTCAACATTGATTTTGCTATTGTAGGAACAGATACCTGTGGCACATCTTCATTGCACCAAAACCTTGAGAGGCACCCAGAAATTACGTTCTCAACAGTAAATGAAGATGACTTTTGGATCCGCTCGCTCGCACACCGCCTTCTGCCATTCAAACAACAAGTGGACAGGTACAACGCTCAACTCGAATCGATCAGGGAAGATAAGTTCAATCGTTTTGGGTCCAGGCCTAGGTTGATTGGAGTGTGCCATCCCAGCATTCATTCAAGCGAACTAGCCAGGCACATACTGGCTGCAATGCCACAAGTCAAGATCATTATGATTTTGTGTGACCCTGTGAACCGTCTGGAAAAATACTTTATGCATTTTAAATACTGCTTTGATGATCTAGCTGATGCAGAGCATCGCAGGCTGGCATCCCCAATAAGGGATGGGAGTCCATGCTTCAACAGCAGCACCGCGCTTCTATCAGAAAAGGACGGAAAACTGAAACAGTTCTGGCAGCACCGCGAGGTGGCCAAGCATATGCCTGTCTTGCTGCATCTGTTTTCTGGACGAAGAGTTCTTTTGCATCAAGAGCAGCTACAAGAAAACCCACACAGGGTCTTCAACTCCATTGCAAAATTCTTGGGTGTGACGCACTCCTTTCCGAAAGATACGAAGTTTCCTCGCTACAACTCCATTGGAGGATACAGGACTGATTTGTGCCACAATCTGACTCTGGTAAGAGAGCTGCAGGAACATATGGAGCCAGAGTACTTAATGCAAGAGAAGATCCTGAGAGAGGCCAAAGAGTCAATTCCTGCGAGCCTTCGTTTGAGGAGGACACGGTGCCACAATCTTGCAACTGCCGAGGTCACATATTGCCCTGGGACTGCATGCGCCTAGCTCCTTGCCAATTATCGCAAGGGAAATGCAAGGAGCACGAGGGAAAAAGAGACCAGTCCGGAGGGGTTTGATTAAAAGTGTGGGGATTTTCAGCTGGGAGTCTTCGAACCCTTCATGCATTTTTGCTGCCCTTTCCTGTTGTTCAACCTGAAACATCTATGGTAAAAGAAATGGTGAATCAATGTCAATCAACATTTACAGCAAATAGCAGCAAATATCAAAAGGTGGGAGTGAGTGAAACGTTTCACTTTTCGAGACACCAAAGACTGCCATTAAACAGCTGTACAGCTTAACAAGACTTCGAGAAAAACAACACGTTAATTTTCAGGACATCATACATTTAGACCTGCTGACGCCGCACATGTTTCCACGACTAAAGAAATTGCACATCTCAAGCCACTAGCTTTCCATTTTTCACCTATGAAATGGCAAAATTCTGTCTTTGAGTTGGGGGGATTACTGACCTGCATTTTTGACCGCCCATCCATGCAACCTGTTTTCCCACGGTCGCCATGAGAGCTTTGCCAACGGCCCGGTTCTGTGGGCAGTTGGCCTCAGACCTGAGGTGCTGGGCCCCTTGCCGAAGGACCGGCAGCCAAGCCGCGTGATTCATGGGTAAAAAACAATGAAGCTTAGACAGCAGGGTGTTTCCAACAATAGGGATACTCCAAAATGGATGGTGAAAATAATGGAAAACCCTATTAAAATGGATGATTTGGGGGTACCACTATTTTTGGAAACACCCAGCAAATGATGGTGAAGCTGCTGAAACAGTGCTTGATTCCTTGATTCAGATCCATTCCTTTAAGCGGCCAGCGGCCAATGATGATGACAGGTTGAACTTCAATCCAAGGATCCTCACTTGGAGCGTTCGGTCCTCCTCAGGCGTGATTGCTATTTCTGCCTTTTTAGACTTTGAGATTTTCGGACGATTCCAGGTGGTCGCGAATCCAGGGATGGTCAGGAACCAGAGGACACTGGGACCGACAGATTTGAGCGCATCATTAAGCACCCTGGTATGTACTGGCGGGTGGTGCAGCATGAGAAATTCAGGAGCCCGCCAGCAGCGGTCAGGCAGCAGGACTGAGCAAAGAATCTCAGGTTCTGCGGTTAGCAATTGTTTTACCAGAACTTCAAAAATCCACAGTGACACAGGACCTGCATCCCCAGGTTATGCTGGCCAAAGCCCACCAAAAAGTGAAGGCCAAACCCTTGACTTTTAAAGTGTGAAGACTGAAAGAAACGATTATTATCAAGATGTGTGATGTAAGCAGTAGATTGATTGCACAAGTAGGTTGACAATCAACGTCTTTCTGCATTTTGTGATTCCTTCAACATTCGATGCCTTGGCAGGAAATGGCAGCCCAGCTTTGTTCGGTGCCCAGGTTGAAACTTCCATAAACTTCCTATTGTTCGAGGGTAAAAATTGCTTCGTTCTGCACTTGGCCATTCTGCTGGAACGAGGTTTGTTCTTCCTCTTTTCCGGAAGCCGGCTTTCCCTGGTTTTTTCCAAGTCATTCAGGCAGCCAGATATCTCTCACATGGTTGGCTGCTGGAAACGTCGTGGGTTTCCGTGACAAGGTGGGAGACCAGGCAGTTTTAGACTTCTTGGTCTCCTTGCGAAAGCGCTTCACTCAGTCTGAAGATGGCCCACCGGGGGGTCAATGGCGAACCTTGTAATTGCCATTCCATAGAGGCATGTAAACCGCATGTCAGCATCATGTCAACATCATATCTGGCTAATATATTAACCTCATTGCAACACTAGGAAACACATTCACCCCATGGCATGCAACCCCTTGAATCAAAAACTGGCCGTTAAAAATCCACCAACTTTTTGTGGGAATTCGCCAAACTTGAGGAATTCGCAAGCCCACTACATTGGCGGTTTTCTGACGAAGGCTTCGGAGGCGCCTGGTGCTTTTTCAAATGGGAAAATCCCTGGGATGTCCGGCATGTCACGTTTTGAAAAAGCTGAGGATCAGCGGCGGGCAGAGGCCAAGGATATTTTGACACTGAGAATTTGATGTCAATTCATTCTCAAATTTAGGACTTTGGTGCCAACACCTTTGCTCTCTGCTGAGAAAAATGTTTCAAAAAGACTTCTTGAAACATCTTTAAACCTTTGGGCTGCAGGCCCGCGGTGACTCTGAGCAATCCGTGCATTCCCTGATTTTTCTCTCACAAGCTTGGCATGGCCAAGTCACATGTTGAGAATCTGAGGCCTTTTCAGTTTCTAAGTCACGGCGTGATGCTGGGATGGTAGACAGCCCTCTCCTTATGGTGCAGTCGTTCGACCACGGGGAGGTCTGGTCTTCATTGATCTATATTGATCTTCAGGCGTTTCAGAGCTGGAAGAAATAGGAACAATTCTCCAAGTGGCAAGTTTAAATGCGTCCGGGCTGCTCAGTGGATGATTCGTCGAGACGCCCATAGATTCGGCAGGTCAGATACTCAAATTCAAGCACCAAGGTATCAAAACATGGAGGGAGGCCACATCACTGTGATCCCGCACAAGCGAATAAAGATAAAACGAACAGTGTCCCAAGCTGAGATCGACCTTCAATCACTCATTGTGTTTTGTCACTCATTCCGACTCATTCCTTGACTCTGTCAACTAGCGGTTATTTTAATTTGTTGATTCAGGTGTTCTCAGTTCTTGATCTTCGTCCTGTTTGTTTTCCTTCCAGTCATTGATTATATTCAATCATTCATGCATTAGATGCGTGTAGGCCCTGCAGTACAGTAGGGTAGATGTTGGTACAATACCTCGTGATTTCAGTGTTTCGGGCGGCATTGCAACCAATAGCCGGCCATCAATTCACTCATGTTCATCCCACCCACCCATTCATTCATCCCTCCATCCACACATCCCTTCCCACCTTGGAAGGTCAGCTGTTGCACCGAGCGTTGGCCTGGCAAATGTTGAAGCGATACGAGATCCACCACAGATCTCCGAAAAATACAACATGGACCGACGATTACGAAGGGTCCATTGATATCCATTGATACTGCTGTTCTGGGGGGTCAAGAAAACGGGAAGGATGGTAACCTAGCACAGATTACTGTAAAAATACCTGTGTGTAGATACTTTTCCTGTCATACAATCAGTCATGCATGCACGCATGCAGACAGACGTACAGACATACGGACATCCATCAATACATACATGGGCTGAAGGTCGCAACGAGCTTATTCTGAACCAACCTTTCGCATATAGTTCAGTATTACATAGACGACTCTGGTTGCTAGTAGCAGTATCAACAACAAGAGGAAGAGTAAAAGAACAAGAACAAGAGAACAAGAACAGGAAGATGTTGTTTGCTGAATGTTGCTGGACAAGAACAAGGGGGACTGCTTGGGCAAGAACTAAGAGTGGACGCTAGGTTAACAAGATGTCCGCCCCGTCTACCTCTCTTATTCATGCCCCTCCCATTTTCGAGGGACAAACTCTCATTCTCGTTTGCTTCTGCAACAGGAAATCCTCCCGCTATTCTTTCATCAAGGCATCCACTGTCCATTCTTCATTTCAATCACCATCTCCCATTCTCTTCAAGAACACTCATTGCTACTGCTAAACTTATGAAAGCTTGTCAAACCTATTTCCTTCCAGCAAGGGCTTTCCACAACCAACTTAATCACTTTGCCAGGTGCCACTACCAGTGGTCTCAGTGGAGTGCTCCAATGTATTCAGAAGGTAGTACACAACATGGCAGGGTAATGTTACTGTATGTCATTGTTTCGGGGGAAGCACACGAAAACTCCAGGTACTTGGATGATCCTGTCATGCCTCAAGAGGAAGAAGAAAAGAAGGCAGCAGAGGCCTGGCTGTTTTTGCCACTGAGAGAAGCCCTGATTGCTTGCTGTTGCAACCCATGTTGAAACCTGAGAACTTGCTGTTCTAACACGAAAAGCGCAGCATGCCCAAATTGATGCAAGGTAGTGATAAGCAGTATCAACAGCAACCTGAACGAGTTGCTGGCGAAGTCTGTTTTGTACAAGGCGCTCAGACATGTTGATTCTGTCAGTCCCACAACAGCTTCCCACATCTTTTCCGAAGAGCCGTGACTTTCAGCTCCAGGAGCAACATGATAAGTTTAGCAAGCCGCAAGCCCAGCGAAGAGACGGATGCTTCAAGGCCAAAACCGCATCTGGCGGGTCATAGCTGTAAGTTGTAAGGTTATTCAACAAAGATGACCCCCTGAAACTGGCGTATTTGGCTGGAGACCAAGGAGACACAGCCGAGAGAGAGGTTCCGCAACTGATTTGTCATGGCCTTGTGCAATATCCAAGGTCGCTGGGATGTCCATGGGAACACGCTCAGAATTACAGGTGGGAAGAAGCTGGAGATGGGGACATTTGAGTACCCTAGGTCAGAAGTGTAGGGACACTGCATGTCACCACATATCACCACAATGCATCAGCTCCCTATCGAAGACCTCCATTGTGGTTTGCTTCCATCCTTTGCGACCCAACAACATCTAGCAAAAGATGAGTCACCAATATGAATGACATGACCTTGCTCTAGCATTGCTTTTGAATTTCTCAGTCACATGTGTGATCATGAAGCACTCATTCCATTGTTTCAGTTCTTCATGCGCATTTTCAGGCCATTCTGGAAGAACAGGATATGCTTACTCGCTTGAAGCTGGTGTCTTGGCTGGCACAGACAGTAAATTCAGGGTGTGGAAGCACAAAGGTGGTCATTTTTGTTGCCATTCGTCAAATGGATACGAATTTTTGGCAGGTAGAGGAGCTTGTCCAGAAAGATGTGGACTTCATAAGGGTGCAGTCAAAGGTGAAGATTGAGGCAACACAGGGCAACAGAATTTTCCTGCAGATTGGTTTCCCTGTGGCAGCATCTTTGATGAATAATGACATACATGGGAAGACCGCCATTTTTCTTCAGACGACGAGATGGAGAGACACTCTGTTTTGGCCAGGTTGAAGGGGAGATGTCGAAAGATCAAAGACGTGAAATGCTAATGGACCCTATGCTGCATGTTAAAAGCGCCGACGGTTGTCAAGCCTTTATGTCACTTCCGTTATCCTGTGTTTTCTGATGTTCTTTGCTATCGCAACAGGTTTACGTTGCATGATACGAGAGTGCCAAGTTGTTTTTTTTTGCGGCATTATTTCCTCAATTGCAACCCCGTTGCTGGACATTCGAAGATTCCTGCAGCCCAGGCACAAATGAAGCAGGTCATGAAGGTTTGGGGATATTCTGGTGAAAACATGGTGGTGGGTTTGTTTCCACGGACTTTTTTCTTGTTTGGGTCACTTCTATTTGAAGAACAGGTTGGTTCTCTTCATGCAATCTCTACCGGTCTAGGCTGTTTTGATGGTGTTTTTCGCCTTTTTGGGGGGATGGATTTGGTTCAAAAGATATCAAAATGTCGAGAAACGGCCAGGAGCTTGGGATTGAGCTGGCCTCTCAGTTGGTTGATGTGCGTGTCAGGGACAGTAGCAGGAATAGGATGAACTGAAAACCAGATGTATAATGCCTATGCCTATGTGTATGTATATATATATATACTGTATATGCCTCATGTAATATGTTTATAGATGTAATGCTGACTGTATTACTTACTTTCAGTTTCACGAATTGCACCATCCTGGAATCAGTACTGAAGGAGAGACGAGAAAGAAGCCCTTGTTTTGCAGCCTCGCACCAAGTCGAAAAGGGGCCGAGACCAGACGTGACTGCGTCACACTTATCGAAGCCTCAGGTTCACTGATGCGCTCAAAGAAAAGACGGTGCCAGAGGAAGTTCAAAAGGCCAGCAGCGTGTATATATATACATATATTTGTACGTATCTACACAATAGTTATTTATCTAATTCTGTGTGTGAGTATGGGGAACATCAGAATGTATATGAGTCTATGTTCCATGGCTTCGACAAAGCAAGCCTTCATTGCGCAAGGTGATTGATGATGAGCTTGCGAAACTGAGCCAGTAAACACCTCAGTGTGTTCAGCCGAGAAGGACCTTACGCTGACTGAGATACTGCCGTTGCAGGTTGGAGCCATCCTCCTCGGAGTTCAATGTATGCCGAACCTACTTGGAACCTCAGCTGCAGGGCGAAATGCGTATACGTGGCATCGCATCACGGATCAAAGAAACGTACTACAGCAGTTGACTTTGCATGATTGTGTCACATTCAAGGCATGGAGTGTGTTCCAGCATGTTCCAGCATAATATCCTGAATCCCTGTTAGGAGTGGCTGACATGCCTTCCCTGGGGTCAGACCACACAGGACAGCGGCCAGTTGGAAAAAGTTTGGTGGCAGCTTTTAGTTGCAAATCCTGCCCCGATGCCCGACAGGAAAATAGAGATATCGGAAAAGCTGAGAAGATTCTTAACGAGGATGGTGGCATGCATGGCATGCATTGCTTGCTTTATGTTCTGATATGCTACCTTTTTGCTGCTTTTTTTGCTTCAGTCAGTATGTTGCAGCATGCTTGTCTACACGCGTTCGTCAAGATCACCACAAATGTCCTTAACCTTAGCAGCTTCGTTTTTGTGCATTGATTCATACCAGGATCATTATGGTTTGGAGGATGTCAAGGAGCGAATCTTGGAACACATTGCGGTCAATTTTCTCCAGGACCCTTGTTTTGCTTGTCACCTTCATCCCAATGATTGGACTGTCAGAGTTGGTCCCCACAGCTTGCGTCTGTCGACTGAATCAGTCGACAGGAGTCGACACAAGGGAAAATCATGTGCCTGGTTGGCCCACCCGGTGCAGAGCCCTCAGCGAAAGGGTGAAGTGTTTCTGAGGGAGATGAAAATTGCATTTAGAAAAAGGTGACTGCTGAACGAATCACTTGTGTATTCAAGTGCATTCATCCAGTGAAGTCGGAGATATGAGGGATGAGAGAACGTGGCTCATTGTGCAAGGTTGGCAAGACTTCAATCAGCAAAAGCATCGCCAGAGCACTGGACCGCGGCGAACTTTTGCCAATTCGAAGAGTCCAGAAGCAACGTAGCTGTAGCCCACCTATACAATGGGAAAGTGATTTTCTGAACAAGCTCTTGGTATTGGCCACTGTAGGATGAGACATGTTCTTGTTCAAACCCTATCATATCCCAGCCTTGACCAGTCATGGGCCCATCCTTAACTCCAATCGCACGAGAGGAACGCAAATTCTATCGCTTTTCTGTTGGCGGCCTTTCTGATGCCAGCGAGATCAGAGGCACGGGCGCATGATTGGCCCAATCTGATGCCCTAATTTGCACCGTAGCTTCGAAGATCATATCACCAGGCCATCGCAGAACGCGGAAACCCCAGTATTTCAGCATTTCAGTTCGCACTGAAGGCAGATCCTTTTCTTCTGAGCATTTTGCATTAAATTGAGCTGTCATTCGAGGTATGTGGGAGCTATGCCAGGGAAGCTGGTGCAATGCCTGAAGGTAACGCAAAGTCTGCAACTTGGATACTGAAATCAACATTGTTTCATCAGATTTCATGGAATATGGCCATCTGGCAGGTTCCAACCCAGTCATTCTGATTGACGAGATTGACAAGTTTCAACCGCCATGTTTTGAAACATGCCTGCTGGAACAAAGCAACAGGATGAAGGTAAAGACAATCCGGATGATCATGAATGGAAGGGCAGAATTTTTATGTGCAAATAGCAAATCTGCAATTTGAGGGCAAACCTCTTGATGCCTATGCGCATCAGGCTTGGAAAAGACTTCCGTGGCGACCCTTCCGCAGCATCCTATCTGCAAGACTGTTTCCATGCTCCACGGACTGCAAGGCACTTCGTTCATCTTCTTTGTCCCCATTGACTGAGGCATTGTTGGAGGTACTTGCATGGGCCTTTGTTCCCAAATGCTATTGACATTATGTTTGCAATTGTTTTGGCTATTTGTGGAAGATGTATTTTCAAGCAATGAAACCAACCGAAAGTCTCTAAAACCGAGGATCCGGAGCAAAATAGCAACTACCGCGATCATTACTTGGTGCGCCCACGCAGCCATGTAACATTAGCTGGTTACTGTCTTTCCAAACCTTAGGGCACACGCCGTGCGCCCTGACCACATAAAAATTTCACTGCTAAGGATGTGCCCCTTGACTTGCTTCGCGCTTAGTGTTGAGTTTTTGAAAGCATCAGTTGATGACAATTGTATCCAATGAATTGTCCCGCAGATCTTTTTTTTGGTCTATCAGGTCTAAAGTCTTGTTTGTGGCAACCTTACCACACAAGCAGATTCTACGGAGTGCTGTATTCGAGTTATGCTGCATGCTTTCCACATGGCTCTAGATGTAGCTTGACGTTTTGAAGACAGGTGTGCACTGCCAACGAGCTTGACACAATTCCAGGCCCTTTGTTGGATCGAATGGAGGTGCCAATTGTCGGTCGTTGCCTCCTTTTGAACTGATGCTGATGCGACCAAGTACGACGCAGTGGGCAGGTCATCAGAATAGCGGGCTATGTGTTCGAAGAGAAATTGGCCATAGCAAACCAGTGCCCCTCTCTATGGAGAATCACGTGAGGAGTGTCATAACTTAATTCCGCTACACCAGCAGGTACCTTATCCCTTCAACTATGGAGGAGAATGGTGTTGGCCGGTGACTTACGTCTCTTGCATGATATCATGTAATATGGTGAAGGAAACGCTCATGAGACTTTGCAGTTAGTCAGGTGATGCAAAGCTTTCCTTGGAGGCCCTTGGCTTTTTATCCCTTAATTTCTCCATGTACTTTCATCAGCAGGGTCGAGGGCAGTACACCTGGCCTGGTCAGGATGAAGCAGTCCGCAAGATGATCCGTGATTACGCCAGCCTGGCATGTGACTGCCACGCAACGACAGTTCATGAAACTGAAGATGGATGAAGATAGCGCATGGTGCATCATGTTGCTGAATTGACATATGTGAGTCTTCTTTTGCAGGCAAGAGAGGCAAGGCTGCGGTGGGAGGTTATTTGCATGTGTCAACTCGGGTCATGTCTGGACATTCCAACTACTCCCTCTCAACTGACTTAGGCAAACCAAGATATCTTGCAAGCCTCAACACAAATATCGTTTCAGAAGCTATGTCAGTTAGGGAGCAGAGCGAAGGAAGGCCTTTCAAAGTCCAGGTGGCATTTGTCCTTCTAACCTTGGCCTTAAAGCATTTCAAGGCAGGCGTTCGCCAACTACGTAAGCTCCTGGACAAGGTTTCACGCAAGGCGAATGGGGGATGGAAATGGTATGGAATGATTCCGGATAAGAAACCCATTCATTGGCAGATTGTACTGCTGAAACATGCTGAAACCTGCATGGTCTATGAATAGCTGGATAGATGAATCGATAAAAAGAGAGGTCGCTAGGCCAGGCAGGGAGGTGGGTATTTGTTTAATGTAGAGCCCTGCCAGATAGCCAGACAGCCTAGGTGGCACTCAGCATGGTCCGGAAGAAAGAGGAGGCAAATCCGCTCTGTGTGTGGGACCGGGGACATTGGCTTGCGAGGAAAAAGTGGCCGGGGAACCGGAAAGACTTTGTTGTTGTTGAGCGTGAGGGTGATACAGAATGTGCAATGCCATGTGCATTGATTGCTTGCGCCTGACATGCTAGGAACATCCAGCTGTCATTGTTGGTGCCTTTCTCAGCCACTTCTTTTGTGGTTGCTTTCAGATGCTTTCAGAAGAATGGGTTGAGAGCCAGATTAGCATACGTTTCATGTCTATCACATGCATTTGAAGCGCGTCAGTTAGGGACATGTGACGTCACATGATCACAACAAGTGTTTTGCCAAGATGCTTATTATGTTGGCGCCTGCCATCACTTCAATATAGGTATGTAAGTATGATATCATTTCCATTGATGTAGATGCATGTGCTTTCAGAGTCGGGCGTTGGGACATCTTGGGACCTTTTTTGTAGACTGATTTCAGGTTCTGACAACCTCACTACCTACATTGGCCAGCCGCTTTTTCTGACAGACAGGACTGAAGTGCCTTTGCACCAGTTGCAAGTATTTGCAAGTTGTTGTTTTAAAGTTTAATCAAAATACATATATAATAAGAACTGAAGCACAATGGATTTGCTGATGAAGGCTCTTCGGCCAAAGCATGCCTCCTGGTGTAGTTGAACCCTCAGACAATTGCAAAACAATGGCTTTGACAGCATCAAATTGCATTTCGCGCCCATTGCTGGTCGCGCTGTATGTTTTTGACAGATCTTTGGGGAAACAAAGACCGAAGACCGCCCTGTGACATGTGGATACATGTGGGCTTAAGTTCAGATAGAGTAGCTTGCGCATTTTGCCATGGATGATCCTTTCGCGATCTTGCGGATTCCTTCCTTCACCGTGCGGAAGGAATCAGACCTTCCCAAGCTCAAGGAGCGTGCCAAGAATTTGGTGAAGCAATATGAGAAGGTCAACAAGTTTGACAAGGCGCGAGAAGTGGAAGGCGCATACCGCGCAGTCAAGGAGATGGTCATTAAAAGAGCCAACTGTGCAGGATCACAGGCCTTCAACAAAGTCATGGTAAATCGTCCTGGGAAGTCAACTTCCGTTGGAAAGGCACCCGCAAAAGAGGAAAAGTCTCAAGGGCCAAAGAACCCTGCTGAGGTGCATTTCCTAAAGGCTCAGGGTGCAGCGAAGGCAGCTCCAGCTGCTCCAGTTGCAACCCAGGCAGCGCCATCACAGCCCTACAAAAGCCGTGAGGAGCGACTAAAGGAAAAGATTGAGGCAAGAAGAGCAGAAGCAGGTGAAAAGAATAAACGAGCAGCTGCCATTAAGGAAAAGCTGGCAGCAAAACGGGCCAAGAAGGATGTAGATGGAGAGGATGGAGCTATGGTTAGTGCCAGCTCTCCTGCAGAGGCATCACCTTTAGATAACATGGCAAGTCCAGATAGCTCGGCGGTGGATCCGGAAGATGTCCCCCAAGACATCCAAAAAGAGAATGGCACAGAAAGCGAACACCAGGATCCTCTAGATCCTACTGATGCTGCAGGTGAGGTGGAAGTTGATTTCTTCTGAGGCAACCTGAGCTGCTGCGGGCTAGTACTCAAATGCCTCACTGTAACAAATGAGTCACAGTATTTGAGCTGAAAGGCCTTGAGCCAGCAGCTACTTGCAGGATTCCTGTCTCACAAGAATCATGCTTGCCACTTTGGCTCGCATCCAATGCCAATGCTGAGGTGTTCATGATGGACCCTAGGGTCAGTAGTCGAATATGTCCTGATTCGGCCATGATTTTTCTGTCAAACGTACTGCATGCAGTCCCCAAAACAAAAGCTAGTGAACTATCTACTATCCAATCTAGCCCAAGAACATTCAACACACCCACAACACAGCCAGGGCCGAAACACCCGGGATCAGAGGCTAAAAATCATGCCACCTAGAGACAGCCAGTTTGCCACCAGCCAGCTAAAAGAAGGTACAACATAAGCTGCTGCAACTTGGAGAGTCTCAGAAGTCGCAGGTGAATTTTGCTTTCTGCACATGTCGAATCATACTTCCATTCGAAGTTGGATGGTTTTTCCCTCAAATTTTTGGTCCACACGTTTTCGAATGAAGGGATCCACATCACAAAAATCCACCTTTTTTCAGGTGATGGGCTTGGCTTGGACAAACATGGGTGGTGCAACGCTCTATATAGAAGCACGAGGTGGGTTGGACAATGATCTAAGCCTCAAGAGATTTGGAAACCAATTCAATGAAGCTGCCGTTTGCCAGGTAGACTTCCTTTGGAAGGCACTCTGGATTGAGTTTGCTTGCGATGAATAAACGACCGTTGCCCTGTTGTAAACAAGAGAGGTGGAAAAGTCTTGGGAAAGATTGGGAGAGTACTTCAACATAAGAAAACGTATATATTCCTGGTGAAGAGTGCAGAATTGAAAAGGATTGAAACACTGCGACCAGGCGTCGAAATTGCAAACGTCTTCATTGAAGCCATTGCCTCAAGGGAGATCACCTGGCAGTGAGGTGAGGTGAGTTGCCTTGTGGGACTTCAAATCTGTCCCTTTGTGTGTGCTCCTTTGATTTAGATTCTGCTCCCCTAGACTGCGGCAAAAGCGTTCCAAGCCCCTCTTCAAATTGTAGATCCACACTCTTTCAATGTGCATGTTCTACATCCTTCCACTAGGATTACTCAGTGGATTACTCTAGCCCACAGAAGCTACCAACTTTCCTTGGAGATTCCCGTGCCACCGACCTTCCTTGACATTGAAATTACTCAACATAATGTTACGATTCTACTGGCAGACCTGGAGTCAAGCTACGGCCACTCGTCAATAGGTACATCAGGGTACTATCAATCCCAAGTAGTTAAGGACTCCTTCCACAATTAACTCATTCCTGGTCCCTTTTTGACAAAATGAACCGTTCCAAGGAAAGTGACCGCAATGAGCAGCGTGAAGAAAGTCAGACAGGAGCTCAACAAAAAGCGCACAACAAATTGGAGATCTGCATCTCCAAGCAACAAAACTTGGAAATTTGACGTATGCAGAGGTGCTTTGTTGTGACGGAGCTTCATGTCTTGAGGCCAAGGGAATCTTCAAATCTGGGTGAGCCCAGCGACATGCAGGCCATCTGAATGGATGGATGAAACTTTGGAAAACTCCCCGGTTAGTTCATTTCAGGCTTCACATGTGTTCACTGACAAATCTCCTGGCACCTTGATATGCCTTGAACAAGTATCCAAAAGTAGATACAAAATGATAGAAATAGTATCAAATTGGGAGATAATAGTGATGTGCTATGGGAACTTGTTGGATGTTGCCAGGTCACCGGCCAGCTTGGCACGGTGATGAGCGAATCGAGTAGCATCTCTCTCACGTGCCCTTGCGATCTCATGTGCCACTCAACATCACTCAAGCTTCCATCACCTTTTTGAGGTACGCGAGGATGTTTGTTCGAGAGTGTGAATCTAAGATAATCTGCGAGGCTGTTTTCTTTTTGCTGTATTTCAATTGTAGACGAATACAGGATATTGATATATTCGTTGTTAAATACATGACATATGCTTTTCAAATCCATATGATTTCTGGCTTCCACAAGGCCAAGTGGATGGTTGTGATCTTTCATTGAGGTTAGATCCAGAGAAATCTTTCCTGGACAAGGCATTCACGAACCTGGGTATTTGCTGAACATTCCCAGAAGATACATTATACTGACATGTTTTTCATATCATAGCTATAATACAATATGATATAACATATATGTAGATGAGGAATAGATGAAGAGTAAATGAGAATACTCAACTCAACGCAGTATCTCCGGGGGAAAAGTTGGGCACTGAAAGATTCACCTAATGGATGACAGGCACAGATTCATCTCAACGTCCCAGAAGGAGCTACGCCAAAGGACAGTTGGGAGGGTGGAATGTGGGAAAGTTTATGAAAGTTTTGATGGTTTGCATTTGGCATGTGGTGTTTTCTTCTCTTCGTTTACTCGTTTACTCGCTGGCATTGGCCGTGAGGATGGACCTTCTGCAGGGGTTACCATGGCCACAGCCCTTGTCAGTTTGGCTCTGGATATTCCAGTCAGGTCCGTTTCCTTCGTGTTGAGTAAGAGAGGTGGATGGTTGATGAAGTTGGCAGGCCTGATGTAGCTATGACTGGGGAGCTGACCCTCATGGGTAAAGTCCTCAAGGCAAGGAGATTTCATTAGATTTTGGGTGGAAGAGAAGGTGCCACCTTTGCATACAAACGCCAGGTGGGTGGCATCCAGGAGAAGGCAGGCATCTCCATTGATATGGATGCGATATCAAGATGGAATGGAGAGACCAATGGATTTAGGGTTCCCTTATGCGAATAGATTGAAGATCATCGAAGTGGATCGCTTGGAAGAGGTCATAGCATCGCGACGTGAAAATGTCAAGACGGTGCTAATGTCCGATTCCAAGTGTGCGTTTGCTTGAAGCTTGATGTTGAGAGAGATGGCCGTTGTTCGTACTCAAATTCAGGCGTGCTTGAACTTCAGACATCAGAGATTCATATTCGACAGCGGCAACAGGATTCCGCAGGCGTTCATAAAAGAATGCTCGAATAGCCGAATAGCTAATTTATCATGCAATGTAATGTACATGCACCCCAAAAAAAAACTGGAAAAGCATTACGTAAGCCAGGGTGATCGTACCCAACCTCACCCTGAAAGGTAGTTTGGGCGGGAAAGCCGTCCCACTTTAATTGCATCGAGTTGAAAACTGATCAATGACACATCATGTTCATGACTCATATAGATGTCTCTCAATACATATTTATGCCTATAGACTACAGACTAAAGACTATACATATGGCATGTTATCTATTTTTCAACAGTTATATTAGCTATATTAGATGGCAGAAACTGAATGGAATGCAAGTTTCACGTCTAAAGGCCCAGACGTTCCAGCAGTCGTGTCGATCCGTCAAATCCAATGCTTTGGATCCCCACGGTGCCATATGCTTCAGCGGGGCACACGAACTTGGCCGGGTGCGCGCCGGTGCTCACTGGAAGCAGAAGCTTCCAGCGAGCAGAGGGACAAACATACCGAGGCATTTTGCTTAGTTTGTCGGAGTTGTCATTCTCAGGTCACTGTCGTACATGAGTCGCCCACATCGCCCTAGTAGGAATGCCTGCGGTTCAGAACACCATCTTGGCTGTTTACCCGAGTGTGGTTCGTCTATTGGAAGATAATCCTGAGTGAGTCAAGGATGTGGAACTTGTTTGACTAAAGATGACTAAACTACCCTGTAACACTGTACCAAGCCCGAGTTCGGAACAGTTCCGCAGCTCGCAGCACTGATTTACAGGCGCGGTCACTCTTTCTGTCATCGCGGGGGTCGGCGTGGCGCGGCGGTCCCACCGGAGATCTGCAGAAGCCTTTGGGAATGCAGAGCTTTTACAGCTAGAAACCTGGACATTTTACCATTTTACCATGCAAAAGTAGATTTGTTTGGTTGCTAAGAGCTTTTGCAGTCAAGCCTGGAGCTACAGCTTAGGAAATGCAGTCAGATGAACCAGAAGCTTTGTCAGAACTCCTAGAAGGTTCGCAGATCTTGATGTGAAATGTCCAAGTCAACATTTCTGTACCAATTTGCCCTTCAACTTATGGGTCCATCACCCTCCAACCCCCGGACCCTTGGTGATTTGCCAGGTTTGGGTGCTCATTCTACTGCAGTGCGTGGTCTAGGAGCCAGTGATGGGATTCTTCGGGAGACAGCAATGGATCAAACACCATTGTGGAAGACAGCCATTGTGCCTGGGCACTACTGCCAAGTGTGTACAAGTAAAGCCGTAAGGTGTAAGGTTGCTTGTCGCATTTTGTTGTTACTTGCAATGATTGGTGCGGAGACGCTGCATGTTTGCTATGTGTTGTACAAATTGAGCCGACCGTTCTTGTAGGTGACTGGAATGTTCTCCGCGAATGTGGATGTTGAAAAGATAGTGAGTGCCGTGCAGAGCTGCTTTGATTTGACAACACCGCCAGCATGGACAGTAACGAGAGTCCAGGATTCTTGGTGGCAGAAAGGTGAGAACATGCCTGGAACCCTTCAATTTGGTGGCTGCAAGCTTCCGATTCCTTAAGGACATCGATTGGGTAGAGCACGTTCAACGTAGCTGGCAGCCAATGAAGTTGGGAAAAGGCTTTCAAGTCTTGCTGCCATGGCATGAGGGCCCAGAAGGCCTCTGGTTGTTTGCCACGTTGATGCACCTTCAAATTTGCCACAATTCATCAAAGACACTTTGCCTTTTTCACCACGGCTGGGGAGGTTTGGAACCCCCACCAACAATGTCAGTGACATCAAATCCGTAGCTGCTGATGTAGGTCATCTACAAGGTCCATGCAGTGTTTCTTGTGGTCAACTGCTGCAGGTGGTGCCACGTCAAATGGTCGCCGGGTGCTGCGCTTGGAAGGAGGTGCTGCCTTCGGGCTTGGGGACCACCCCACAACGCAAGGTGCTGTGGAGTTCCTGGAGAAGGCGATGGGCTGTGAGACGGGGTGTATGGTGCACTATTTTAGACCATACTATGACTACAACTGATGATACCATATAAGTATGCTCAGTGACTTTGTTTGATATATGTCTATAGATGTGGTATACATACACGTGAGAGCTGGTGGCCTTGATATTAAGTTTCAAACAGCAGCTGCTGATTGCCAAGTCTTTTGCAGAGGTTCTTGTGGCTGGCACCAATGCCACTTGATTGCAAGATGACACAGAATGGCAACAAAGGACACAAGGTGATTGCAGCCTACCAAGGCCAACGTCTTGGATTATGGCACTGGATCTGGCATTTTAGCAATTTGTGCTGCCGAATTGGGTGCATCGACAGTAGTTGGTGTTGATGTTGATGAAGGATCTGTGGACACTTGGTTGTAGAATTCCATAGATTTTGAGATGTTGATGACCTTTTTGGGCGGAAAGATATGACAGGCACGCACAACTCCGGGTGGTTGCCACCATTTTGCTCAAAGATTCCACTATGTTCCACTTTGGCTCATCGGTGTTATTCCAAGCTGCAAGCTAGTGGAAGGTGGTCGCCAAGTTATTGTAAGACCTGGCCCAAGGTTTCCCAGGTTTCGGCCGGATTAATAGCTGATGTGGTTGTAATCAAGTTGTAGGGTGTTTGCCTCCCGAGGAGTCTGCAAAGCGAAGCTCCACTTCAAGTCTTGGGGTGAAGAAGTCGGTGGTGTTTCGGTGTAGCCCCGAGGATTTTGCAGCGGCAGAGGACGCTTGAAATAGTGCTGGCATGTTTTCTTGGTTGACATCGATAAGGGGAGTCCACATGACTGGACCTGTAACTCTGATGTCAATGACTTGCATCACGCCGATTCCCATGTTGCAGCTAGTGGAGTTGGTTAAAAAGTCGGCGTCCAGGAATTTGCAAGTGGATTGGTCAAACAGTTTGGTCCTTTCACAGTGGTTGTGGCCAACATTCTGCGAAGGTGCAGAGATGTGAAACACATGTGAAACACTTTTCACCACTTTTCGCCAAACTGAGCCAATTTGACGCTAATGCCAATTTCAACAATTTCAGGTATGCCTCTTGTTGTCAAAGATTTCTCATGTTTAGTAGGTCTTCCCAGCAGCTTGGTGGGTTGACCTATGTTGACCAAAGGGTTTGACAGATTTCCTCAACTTTTAGGCCTTTGGTTGGCTTGGCTCCTGCCCTGGCCTGCAGCTGCGATGCTGGAGCCCGCCTGGCCTTGACGGGTTTGCGTAGAGACCTCAAAGATGGGGAAGCAGCACCTTGGATGTGATGATGTGACAGTTCTGGGTGGATTCTTGAGCTAAGCCACAGGGGCCTATTTACATATACATAGATATTGATATATTTATTTATTTATTTTCCGTTACTATATACAAATCTGCATGGAATCAATATGTGTCAATGCCGTTCTTTGCCTTTTGCTGTTGCTTATCAGTTGTCAGTTGTTGACAGTTAGGATACAGTATACTTGCTGGCATCTCTGGTCTGTTTTGCTACTACTAATTCCACCAACTTACTGTACATTTGTCCTCGAACAGTTGCCTGTATGTTTTTGACAAAGCCCACGAGCTTGTACTGGTTGTAGTTGACTGCTTCTAGAGAATTCAGACGTTGAATTGAAGATTCTGCATCCACATGATTGCTTCCCTTCAAAACAGCATTTTGCGAAAGCGCTTAGACTCATCAGCATCCATTGCTTTGAAAGCATGGCCAACGTGCTTACAAAATAAGGTAAGAGAGGCTTTCAGCCCAGCTTTCCACAACTTTGTGGACATTGACTTGCCAGGTGGCTGGCTACTAGTTGAGGCTGAGCGCGCAGAAAAAGGAATCTGCAAGTTCACCATCCATAGGTATCCATAGGTCATAGGTGCCATCCATGGTGCACAATTCAACACAGATTGGTGGAGGGAGGATATTTTTAAGAAAAAACATCTGAGGCCACGTGGGAATGAGGCAGAGTTCCTTGAAATCAAAGAGTGCCCTTTCTAGAAGACGCTGCCTACTGCCGGATCTTGTCACTGAGATTGTTTGAGTGAGGTATTTGCGAG
The DNA here is from genome assembly GCA_000507305.1 of Breviolum minutum Mf 1.05b.01. Classification (NCBI taxonomy): domain Eukaryota; class Dinophyceae; order Suessiales; family Symbiodiniaceae; genus Breviolum; species Breviolum minutum. The sequence goes on from DF241818.1 coordinate 62,728, forward strand.
CTGGACTCACTGCACACTTTGCCACTTGTCATGAGTTTTTTTGAAGAGATTCCGCCACCAGGTTGATTCCAGCAATGACGGTATCACTCATGTCTGTCTAAGGTGGATCATTTTGACGATGTGTACAGATATGCTTTTGAAGGCCAAGAGGTGCCAAATCTTCTGACAGTTGCCATAGCTATCATCGAGCACACGAAAATGTGACCTTGGTGAATTTGTTTTGCGACAGGCACCACCCTTGCCCTTTGAGTCAAGGGGCTTGCCTGTTGGAGTCTTAAGGCAACGAGTTGGATCACTTCGGGTAGCTGCTGTGTTTGAGGCCAAGACCATTGTGACCCCAGAAGATGCCATGCCACCACCCCTTCCAGAGGCCAGTCTCTTGTTGCATGATGCGGCAGCTAGGCAGAAATGTGAATTGGCTAGTGACGATGCGATGCGAATGGCCGCCGGTTGTTTGGTTTGTCAATCTGTGATGGGTGACACAAGATGCCAAAGGGATGCTGAACTTGCGCAATCTCTTTGTGGCTCAAGGTAGACAGGGTCGGACGATCGAAACTTGGAGCTCAAACTGGAGCTCCTTCCTCTTCCGGAAAATTGACACGTCCAAGAAAGTGTACATGCATTATGCCACAGGGAGATTTCTATGCATTCAACGCAATTGTGGTTTTTCGTGCTCCAAATGCACGTCTAATTTTAGGTACACCGCAAACAGGTGGGACCATCAGTCCATGGATGCTGGATGCTCTTCTTGACCCATAGCTAGGTATTGCGCCTGAGGGCCGGTGGGGCTCATTGGTAGAGACATGGGTGCCATGGAGGAAGACAATGAGATGCTGACGCATCCTCAGCCCGTAGCTGTTGCCGTGGGAGAGAGACTTTTGACCTTGCCAAGGCAGCACCTGCGACAGGGGTCAGGTGAAGCTGACTCACACGGAGATAGTTAGACACAGTAAATCCAAACTTAAGCCGAGGCCAAAATCCATCAAATTCCACCCACCCCCACCCTCCCTTGGTATACACCCGTAGCACCTTGAACATCGGCTCCAAGGACTTGTCGCATTTGCCTGGAATCTGAGATCGCAGAGGGAGACCAGCTGTTAGCTCCCTGCTTGTGCCGTGGAAGTTCCAAGTTGGGAAGCCCTGTGGGAATGTTTGCCGAATCCGTTTCGACATCGTTTGTTTGACACTGCTCAGCAACTTCAGTTGGCCAGGTTTGTACACAGAAGTTGTAGGGGAGCCAAGAGTGTGATCCATTTTGCGATGGAAAAGGGAATTGATTTCCCAGCGTTAAAGATGTGCTTATAGCTCATGGTGCAACACTGCAAGTCGCGTCGCAACATGCGCGCCGTTTGGTATGATCTCACATTTGCAGTTGCAGTGAGTTCTTTTCTCCGATTCTGGTGTAAACTAAGGCTTGGATCAATGGCGAGTTAGTGGTTTCGATCCCAAAACAGCACCTTGGTTGAGCAACTGACTCAGTCGATTTCTTTTGGGAAAAACTAAGCACTGGCGCAGGTTACACATTGTGGCACCTGCAAGGCTGGGCAAATTGGTTGGTTTCAGGGTGGATTGGTGGATTGGTGGTGTTGTGCAGGCCAAATTTAAGCTGAAAGAGCCGGATGATGCCAAGGGCGCAGAGAGGGAAGTATGGCCACTGACTTGGTGTGGCGTGTTGTAACACAGCGTTGTTCGGATCCATCAAGATGCTGGGAGTCATGAAACCCCATGTGCACCAAGGGCCGAGATCGTCTCCAACCCAGGTTGTTGCCGGATTGAGAAAGGTTTTCGGCAACGTGTGGCAGTGTATTGTTTAATTCTGCTTAGATGGCAGATGCAGCCGTGTGGCTCAAGATATCAGACCAAACATCAATTCTGACATTGTTTTGAGAACCAATGACTCACCATTGCATGACAATGTAAACAGCAGTATGTATGAACAAGAAAAAGTGCATGAACTAAGTTTTTCTCACCCTGAAAGTGAGTTCATTCCTAGCATGTGCCGTTTGTATCGCTTGTTAGGCTTGCGGTGAAGCATTTGATTGTGTTTGATTGTACCCTTTGGACCGAAGGCAAGGTCATGTTCCCAAATCTGAGTCTCCCGTTGGAAGTGCTGTGGCGACCAAATCTTCAACAAGCCCCTACAGAAGCACAGCTTGCACAGGACAGGACGTTGTTGGTATGAATTGACGTAGTGTGGTAAAAACGTGTCATTTGGTAGAGTTTGTCTCCAATGTTTTGCTGAAGTCCCAAGTACTAGCGGTAGTAAGTAATGCCATGATGTTTCTTCCCGGACCTAGGAGGAGGCACTATATGCCGCACAACAAGAAGCGATTCGGATGCAAGAGCCCTTGAGGCAACCGATTGGTCTCGAGAAGAAACCGCGCCTGGGCGGCACATGAGAAGCGGCGAAAAGCCCTTGCCACTCGCTGGTTATGCCAGCGGTTATGGCCTTCACCCACCCCAAGGCCAGCGGAGCCGAATACGCAGGCTGAGGAGGAGGAGCAACCTGTGTTGTTGTTTTTTTTTAGAAATGTGCAAGATTCACTGCAGCAAAGATGGCAAAGATTCTTGGACATGACATCTAGAAGGCATCGCAGAAGTCTCACAGTGAGGATGATATGGAAGAAGCAGAAGAGGAATTTACAGACGATGAAGGTCCTGCAGATCGCTTCTGAGACAACAAGACGTCAAGTTGGCAAGCTAATGACAAGTTGATCGCTGTTTGGAAAAAGGATGAACCGCGCAGTTTGGTGACTGACGTTTGTAGCGGAGCAGTTGAATCACGATGAATGGTTTGCTGCCTTGCTCGCGACAAGGATCTAGATTTGGTCGACACATGGTAGACATTGCGGAGTGGTAATTCTTCAAAGATGCTGTCAGCGTGAAGGAACAGACAGCATGTTGATGTGATGTGCTTTGCTTTTGAATTTGAATCTGAGGTGCGTTATTTGGCCCTCCGAATAGGGCTGTTCTTCACTGTTGTGTAGCTTGACTCAAACTTCTCGATGCTCTTGGGATTTGCAAAGAAGCACAGAAATTCAAACACCTCTCCAATTAAATATCAATTTCCTACAGGATCACTCAACATACAAATTCATGCAAGCACCGTATGATCACTGGAAGCACTTTCACTCTTGAGTATCTCAAACTAAGGACATTGCTTGGTTTCTTCACCCCATGGCTCATGGGCGCTGGTTCCCTAGACTCAATGCCTTCAAACCAGCACCGGGTGCATAGCGGTGGTGGTGTTTCTGACGGTCAAAGATATATAAACCCAACTTAGGCAGAGTCGCAGATATTATCCAACGTGATTCTCAATCATTTGACAGTTTGATCCTTAGCCTTGGCCAAACTTGGGACTCCATTTGCCTTTGGAAAGAGCTGGAAGTGTGATGAGTGATTCTCCTGAGGTTGGCACATTGAGCACATTTGTCTTGGCTGGAGGTGAGTTCGTAGAGAACTGGCATCAGCTGTGAGACACAGAATTTTGAGGAAAAAACAACTTGCCACAAAAAGCAAGGCTGGGCCATTGTACAAGCCACGCACTCAATTTTAAGAATTCTCTCCATGTGTAGGAGACTGCCCAGCTCACCCCCCAAAACAAAGAAGAAACACGTTTTTTCGCAAGGCCCTTTGGTCCCTGAATCTGTGCGGCTTTCACCCACATGGCTGGAGCTTCGATGGAAAGGCAGTGCAACTCACTGTGGGGATTTTTTACGTTCGAAAATCTTTGGCCCTTGGTCACCCATGATTTCACACCATCCTTGAAGGATGCGACCATTGTCCTGTTGGTCATTGTTGTGACCTCAATCTTCAAGATCTGAAACGGATCAAGTGCAGAGATGCAACCATGAAGATTGTCAAGTCAGAGTAATTTCACTCTTCCTGGAGTGTTGGAATCATCAGGGGATCTAATTTGATCTAATGATATGACCATTCCCAAAGTCAATGGCCATCGGGGCAAGCCCCGCTAGAAGCATCCAGACCATCATGACCAATCATTTTGAAGAAGGGAAAGCCCAGAAGAAAAGACAGCAGTCGGGCTTGCCTCCTGCAGATTGAGTTGGAGTAGATTGGGCGGCCTGATCAGAAGCAGCTATCATCAGCTGAGGTTGCTATCATTGGAGCGATTTACCTCTTGTATCAACTCTGCAAAGGCGGAGTTGTTCTCAGAGGTCGCATGTGAATCATGTCTCATGGCGGCGCCCTGTTTCAGGCTTGTGGGAAATTGCCCAGGCAGGGCAGAATGCCTGGAGCTTATCAACCTGCGCCATATTGAATTGAATGTCGATACATCATCCCGCAGTCATTAGTTTGCCAAGGTGGCATCGGCCAATCTACGCTTCCGTAACAAAGAGATGAGAAAGCGGGTCGTGGAGCGTAACAAGGCTGCAGTGCGGCGACATCATGCAAGAACTCGAGAGCAAGATTTGGCATGCGATGAAATGCAATGAAGAGCTCTTGTGATGGTAATGTGTTATCCTGTTTTTGCATACACAGAATTAGACACACAGATAAATACAGAGACACACACGGAGACATGCGGAAACATCTCCGCAGACATGACAATACAAGACACTACATGACCACACAAGATTACACCGGTACTAAATTATTCTTACACCATACACCAGTATCTAAAATACAGCATGCACAATGAATCATACAGAATGAATCAGGCACTACGAATCATACGCAACACATTCGCACATTCGTGTGTCATGTATCATCATGTACATACAGTAATCACAAGGGTTCCGAGTCTCGATCGGAACGCGGCAGTGGTGCTTCTCGCCAAGGTTATCCTGTCATGAACTACGACTGCGATGTGAACGATAAAACTACGACTGGTGGCCCCGACATTGGTCAGAATCTCAAAGTTTGACCGTGAAAAGGACTTTTCAACGTTGCTATGGATTCACGAAATCCAAAATCCATCACAAAAATGGCTTGCAAAGAGAGACAGACCCAATGGATGTATGGGACCTTCAAGGCCAGGATGAAATCGTTGGAGCCATAAAGTCCGAATGACTTTCCAATTGCGACGTTCCAGTCTGCATGTTTCTAGGGCCGTCACCGAGATTTGTCATCAAAGACTCATCAATGTCAAAGCAAGCATTGGGAAAGTGAGCAATGCAATACTATACTAGCACCCCATTTTAGCTTGTGTGTTTTACGTGGCGGTCCTGGCGCGTTCCGTAGCTCCTGACGTCGTTTTTTGATAGTCTTTGAAACTCATAGGAACCTCTGCATAGTTTGAGTTTTCGCATCACGATCTTCACGTCGGAAGAACACGCTCCGACTGGCTTCGAATTAGTCAATATTAAGTCCAAAGTTCCACCACTTATTCTGGTGCTGCTGCGTGACATTTTTCTATGGGTGGCCAGCCCTGCTGACATGGAAACTCGGATGGTTCTCCTCCTATCCATTGAAAGTCTGATCTTTGCTGCTGACAAGACTCCTCAGCCGAATCTTACAAACAGATGAAATTTCAAAGGCGACTGAACACGAGCAGCACTATTAGTGAATGTACAGGACCCATGGCGGGACAGGATGTCCCTGGGGCATCCAGCAAATCAGCTCACTTTGTTGAATGTTGGAGGCCCGAAGGTCCTGCGCCATGGAACAAGCTCATATTGCACAGCAGAGTATGGTGAAAAAGTGTTGCTTCGGCAGCGACATGCATTAAAAGCCCTGTGAGCTTGGCACCATGTACCAGCATCATTCAACACGGTGGAGGTGGGTATAGGGTGGATGCTTTGAAATCATGAATGGATTCATGAACTATGATAGGGCTTTGCATGTGTGTGTGTGTGTGTGTTGGTCTTGTTTGGTATCGATACAAACATCAGGGAGAATCACGTGCGGTAATTGGGCTGATTCCTTGGGTGGCGCTGACACTCAGCCTACTGTCAGGTGAAACCAGCCTCTGCAGGAGTGAGTGCGTGACAAGGGTGAAATCATTCCAAGTTTTCTAGGACAGCAACTTGCGGGGGATGTCGCGCGAGTTTTAAAAGAACCGAGTCATTGCATGACATCTATCAGCTATGTCTTATTGGCCTATGATTTGGGATGCAAGGTTTTGTATGCCCGGAAGCCCGGAAGGTCGCACGAAGGGTGCAAAACATGTAAGGACATTATGGTCTCAATGTTGTCAATAAACATAACTATAACATAACTAATAACTCTCGTTTTGCGGCTTCCCACGCCCGTGGGTTAGACAAAAGGACAAGCAGGTGGCTTGGAGAAAGCGAGGCGGAGAGAGTGCAATGCAATGAGACAGAACAAGACGAAGGAACAAAGGAAGCAACGAAGAAGCGGAAAAACGAGACGGACAGACAATGAAACGATGAAAACAGAGACATTATAGACAATGAGATAGAGATATTGAAACGAACTGGACATAGCAAGACAGACACCGTCTTTGCAAGACCGTTTAGGGCCGTGGCTATAAGCAGTCAACCTAATAATCAGTCAGCCAAACAGATACATAATATCCTAACGAAATATCAATATAAAGAATCAATTATACACTACCCAGCCGGCGAAATAGCCAGCCAACAAAATAGCCAGCCAGCCACATAGCTAGCCAGCAACATGGTCACCCAACCAAAGAGCTAGCCAGCCACAAATCTACCCAGCATTATAGCTAGCCACCCGCAAAGCCAGCCAGGCCACATAGCCAGAGCCAGCCACATTACATAGTCAGCCAGCCGCCAAGCCAGCCTGCCACCGAATTATTTATTAAGTTCTAATATTATGCCGATAATTGGTTAGAAATTATTTACTACTTATATTATTAATCTTATAATTAATAATAAATTATTATTTTATTTT
>DF241819.1:0-69505 GCA_000507305.1 Breviolum minutum Mf 1.05b.01
CTAAGTAAAAAACAATCATTTGAGGAGGTTCATCCTGCAGCAATCACGACAGCAACCCCTCATAAAGATCCCTATAAACTAGCCAGTGCAGTGGGATCTGACAAGGGTTTGCTCACGCGCAGAAAAAAAAACCGTGCAAAGCCATTGTAAAACGCATAATGGTTGCAGGATCTTCACCTCCTAGAAAAGTATGCTTTGGTATGCACCCCCCATCTCAGCAACAGTAGCACTTGAAAGGTTTGCATATCAGGATCCGGTACAAAAAAAAACAGTTGGTGGTAACAGCTAGTGGGGGGGGGGGCACCAGAAAGTACGTTGCGTTTGGCTTAGGCCACCATCTATCAATCTCTTGCAGCTTGGTGCAATAAGGAAAACTATCCCATCTGTTTATATAGTAGCCAAAAACTATGGAGATAACATAGGAATGCCTAGCGGAGAGTGATTTCGGGAGTACGTTTCGTATAAATCTATAGCAAGCTGAAAGATGGTGGTTTGATGGGGGGCATCCTCCTCAAACGCTTTCAACTTTCCACGCTGTCTTTTACGTATGTAAATTGGCCACACCCGGATCCCCAATCCCAAGGGTTTGAATCCAAACACCCAACGAATCCAACCAAATTTTAGAAGCTGCTTTTCTCAGAAACATTTAGAAACGAACATCTAGAATCCAATTAAATTTGAGAACCCAACGAACATTTAGAAACTGCTTTTTTCACCCAGATTCCACAGCAAAAACACGAGTGAATCTGCCCAGAATCCAAAATAAACTAGATGTACACTGATCTGCGCGGAATGAGCATTATCCCCAGCCTGCAAAGTTTAGCGCCCACAGAATTGTAAGGAGATCATCCTGGCAATTTGAGCAATGAAAAAAAACTTGGTTGTTGGGGTATACAGGGGATGACATCCTACCCAGTTATGTAGCGATTATGATAAACCACCCTATTAAACTAGTATTTCATGGAAAGTAAGGCCAGGTTTTTTCGTGGCTGTTTTGTTTGCTTCCCTGATCGTTGGTCGACTTTCTTTTTCGTTAGGTGGGGGGGTGGACATCCGTCGGGTTTGTGACGTTACCCGCATAATAACAAGTTGTTGGGTTGTCCACCCTGCAATAGAAACACAAAACATCATAACAATCTGCAGTCTTCCAAATATCTTGGGGCAAATTACTATGATTCCTAAACCTGAATTAAGATAATTAAGATGAATTAAGGACATTTTGGGGCGATTCCCTGACAATCACCAATATTTGAAGAATTCCCGCGGCAGTTTATAATTTGCCCAAAAAATCCCAGGTGTATTTGGTGTTCATTGGGTCAAAGTTGGAAGCCAGGGCTGATACATCACCTCTCTAGTAGAAAGAACTTCAAGTAAAATATCATCCCAAAACTTAATGGAACATTCTGTCGCCGAAACAACTATACCTTAACTAGAATAGGATTGAGGGTTCCAATCCCATCCTTAGAATAGGAATGTAGGTGTAATCCCTTCCTTAGGACATAGCTGGATCCTTAGGGATATATCCAACCCTCCTTAATGTAGCTTCCTCCCCACATTTGCCATGATGGAATTGGAAGATCCTATCCTTTGTGGGGTGGCTCCTCAGTAGCCCTTCGCTGGACTCTGGACAGCTGCCGCAAGTCCAGGAACGAAACGCCTCGGAAAAAAAGATCGAAAAAGGGACATGTTCATGTGGATATTGTGATTGCGTCTAATTTATATACATAAGTATATAGTATATAATATAGATTTAATAGATTTATATACATGCTTGACAAATGGATGGTTTGCTCAAAAACTACCTCAAGTTGTTGTAAACTTCGGGGCCATCCGGCAGAAAATTCAACTGCCGAAGGGCCGAACGGTTGGAACTTGGAACCTGAACTTTTGCCCCCTTGGATTCCAGGGAAAACATCAACCCAAAGAATCCCTTTTTTTTGGGGTTCCAGCCGTTAGTTTTGGGGGATGGATATCTAGTGTATCTGCCGTGCTCCCCAAATGATTAGATGTATCCAAATGATATGATCTCCAGTCCAAGATGCTTTCTTTTTGAAAGTGAACCTTGCTGTTTTCGATCCCAAAATGGCAGGCGCATTATCTCTGACCCCAAAACTGATGGTTGGAATTTGAATGCTAAACATATCATAATCAATTCTTTGGAACCCATTTTTTGCCCTAAGTTTGTGCCATAGCCATATGTCATACAGTACTGAGAGTCCGGAATCTCTCCGATGAACCCACCCAGGATGTCTCCAGAAACACGACCAAGCTGAACTGGTCAGCACCCGGATTTCCGAAGCTTCAAGAGTATCCATAGGATTTGAACATCCTGGAGGTTAGATAAGATTCCCTAGCTTGTCTGAATAACTTTTTGAATGTGTAATGTGTTGGATCTACATATCCTACGGATGCCAGGATACCCGCCAGGATTATTACATTTTTAGTAGGGGATACTGTTAACTGGGTGGGGGGTTCATCCAAATGATGTGGATATGATTCTACAGGAGCCACTGAAGGAGGGCCATTATTTGATTCTGTCTCAATAGAAGGTCCAGGCTTCTTTTGCTGCCTTCCCTCGGGAGCAATTTACTGCCGAAACACTGCCACGACCTCACTGCCCAAAATTTGGAAAACAAAAACCAATGCATGTTACACCCCTGAAGATTGACATGGAACAGAATCATGGAGGTTTGGAAGATCATTTTCCTAAATGGGGGATTGGTAGGTTCCAGCCGTTAATCTTCCAGGGTGTACCCGACTCCGGATGTTGCTGCCCAAAAAACGTTGGTACACTTCCTCTTGAAGGGTCAACATGATCTCTGCAACATCGCTTTCCGTGCAAAGTCCCCACAGCACATGCCGTAGCTCCTCGACCCAAAAAATGAGGTCCCAGGAGACTTGAAAAGTCGTTGACTTGGCACCCTATAATCCTAATCCGTTCATATCAATGGGTAGTATACAATTGGGAATAAACTATAAAATGTCCTGGGTAAAGAAATGATCCCTGTGAAGAGCGAAATGATACCCCAGGTGCTAAATGATAAGCTGGGTAGTGTTCAAACAATCTTGTATGCACCAAAAGCAGATAGGATTAATTAAGATCACGGCAATATATGGCTTCAAGAGATAGCCTCTCGTCTTTGGTCCAACAGTCTTGGATGTTTTTGAATGCCGAGTTTCGATGTTCATACAAGGAAAAACCACCAAAACATGAGTCAGCGAAGTATTTCTATGATATATGGGTGTTTCCAAAAATAATGGTATCCCCAAATCATCCATTTTAATAGGGTTTTCCATTTTAAACCAATATAAACCATCCATTCTGCAGAACCCCTATTTTTGGAAACACCCATATATGTATTCCATCATGTTGCCCTGGCTGTTTCATTGGAGGACCTTGGAAACCTGACGCTTTGGCTTCTTCATCCGAAGGGTTATCATTAGAGATACTCCCAGTGCACAAGCAACAAAACCCACAAGCGACACGGATCATGATATCCAGCAGTTTAAGGGTTCCTATCAAGGCAATATGATAATCTCATATCCCTGAAATTAAGCATACTCCACAACCAAAATACGACAATTATAGTCATTGACACAAACACACTTGAAAGGGATTTGTACCATAAGTTTCAATGAGTGTTGTTATGGATTGATAGTAGCTATCCAGATGGAAAGTACCCAATCCACTTCCGGCCAACACACACACACACACAAATCCAGCCCCTTCGTTTTTCTGGTGTCGTGCTGTCCTCCAGATTGAAGTGCTCAAGTTGCATCAAGCTTTGTTGGCAAAGTCGCTGCTGAAATCCTACCATCGCAATGCCTCAGACTGTATCAACTTGACCAAGAAAAAACAGTTGATACAAGGCCTTATCTAGTTGGTGGTTGAACCAACCCATCTGAAAAATATTACAGTATTTAGTCGAAGTGGAATCATTCCTCAGGTATGGTTGGAAATTAAAAAAGGTGAAGCCACCACCTAGTTAGCAGGTAGTCAATGACCCATTCATTCAGTCCACATTTCTGATGGGGGAGTACAGAGGGAGTTCGTTGAACAGCCATCGCCTGTTTCCATGGATACACACACACATGATACGAGAGCGAAACCCGCCAGTGCTACATTCGATGAAATGTACTGTGTCATGGGGACCCTCAGAATGGTTTGCTATAATGCCTATATAACTGGGTTTTATCACCTCCATGTATAAACTAAACAACCTGGGTAGAATATGGTAAAATGATCAATGCAAACAGCAAGAAACTGAGACCTGGCCACTGGCGTCGACTAGCTTCATACACTATGGATGATATCGGGGGTTCTAATGGTTCCAAATGGTGAATCCGCGCGGAGAAAATGGTACATGGATCCTTCTGAATTTCATTCCAAGCACTAAGGGCCCCGAGATATTTGACGCTACTACCGCGTGACTGTACTAGCGCAGAAATGCTGAGACATGCTGGGTAAGGCGACTCGAAGCATACCTCCTCCAGTTAGATGTGAAGATGTCCTTTTATGATTCACTCCGGTGTGTCCCGGTGCCGCAAACAGTAAATAGTGCATAAAGTAAAGATTAATCAGGGACCACTTCAAATTCAAATGGACAAATCATTATCATCATGATCATAACATTTCACTGGTCGTGGCACTGGGATACACTCAATCCTCATGAAACAAACCACCCTGAACTACCCACCGCGAAAAGTAACAGCTGTAACCCCCAATTAAAATGGAAGTTGCTGATTAAGCAATCCCTTCTATTCCAGAACCAGACCTCAAAGCATCATCCAAGGCACCCAATGTCCTCATTGCCCACGACAGCCTTAGGATCTCAGTGGATATGGGAGCAGATTTTGGAGCATCAAGCGAATGTTGAGCCTGGGTCATCCAATTTTTTCATTGGTTCAGTTGACAAGATGCTCCGAAAGAAAGCTAAACAGCAGACATGCCCCCAACTGGTGATGTAATTTGTTGATGAATTCCATGATTAGAAATTTGTTTTTAAAACAAAGTCGGACAAACGCATTCAAAGAAACCATTCCCCCCCCCCCCCTTTGTCCCTTCCGAAGAACTCCGGGGATATCGGAACCTTAAGGTTACGTCCGGTGACACCAGGGACAAGGTGTTTCACCTGGACGAAACTGGACACATTTTTTCGGTATCAAACTCCCAAACCTCGATTTGATCATATCAAACAACACACACCTCCCAAACCTAAGCAGGAAAGCCAGGAAAGCCAGCATTTTTTTGGGGGGTCGGAAAATCTTGTTTTTTGGAAGTGCTTGTAAGTCAGTGCCGAAAACTGCCGAAATGCTGCATTTTTCATTAGAATGGAAGAACCAAAAACGGAGGGATTCGCCAGAAATGAGATCTTTTTGCTCACTTGTGGCTCTGGGATTTACGACTTGCATTCCAGTGCCCCCCAAGAAAAGCCCAATGTACACAATCTATAGTTGGTAAACTAAGATGTGGTGGTGAACAATACCAACTCACGAGCACAAAACTCATGGGAAATTCCGAATTCCTCTCCAAGGACCTGTCCCCAAGAATTAGAATTTCAAACCTGCATTGTTTTGGGAGCTCCAATTTAGAACCCCACCGCAAAAAAAACACCAACACGAACCATCCTAAAAATGGGCGGTCAAGATTCGAGTACCATTTTGGGGATCGCAAAAACACAGGAGTCCAAGAGTCCAATCATTTTGACACCACAGCATACCTAAAGGACAAGTCTGTATATCCCTTGTCAATCCTTATCATCCATCTAATATATCTATATATACATACATACAAATATAAGAATACTATATATAACACAAATAAACATAATATATACATATAATATACTTATACATACACCTACATCATGAAACTCAACCATCCCATTTTGGGTGTAAACTTTACCCGCAGAAATCCCATGATAAATTTTACCCCGCCTAGGCACGTCGCCAAGGTTGGAGCACTCACCTTTTGCTGCAGTTCACGGGTCGCTCCTTGAAGAGCAGCAACGCTTAGCTTCACCTTGTTGCAGTTTGGATAAAGGTCACATAAGGTCATGTTAACCCTTAAATATCACAAATATGTGGAAAGTGTCAATTATTATTAGGTACCCCCCATATCATTGGATACATGTATGGTTATATTGAATTCTATTTAATTACATTTGGGTTGTGATTTGAAGATCATCACATCACATCAGCCAGCTGAACCAAAGAGTGTCTGAGATTTTAGCCCATGGAGGAACTTTCCCCAGTCCGGGACCAGAGATTAATAGGATTCTTAAGGAGGGGTGGCGATTCCCCTAATCTTCCAGAATGTTCCCTAAGGTTCCCCAATCTTCCCTAGGAATCCTTAAGGTTCCCCAGTTACCCCCTCCCCTTGAACCCTACAAGAGATGATCGTTTTCCTTTATTTTCCTTGGGGAGCATGAAAATTATCATCAAGACACCATTTCCCCCAGAAGTCATGGAACTCCAACGACTCTCAGTCTCAAACTTCCAACAACTGGAGTCATATATGACCAATCCAAAGAATGCAAGAAAATGAAGTCAGGTCCACCAAACTAAATGAACCATTTCTGGGGGAACAAAAAAAAGGGAACCACCCAAAATTATGAAACCGTAGATTTTTGGTGTTTTTTAAATGGCTTCAAGTGGTGGTTTCCAGGCGTCAACCTGGGAAGTCAATGAGTTGTAAATGGAGGTTTCGTGAAACCAAAGATCCCCCGAGTAAAGACTTGGAATCGTCCAATTGAAACAACCATTCATAGATATAGATGCTTCAAGTTCCATGTGCGTTGATGATTTTCGGGGTCCATGCTGACAAGCGTACACGCAAGAAAAAGACCCACAGAGATTTGCGGCGAAAGTGACATTTTCAGGAGAGTTTTCTGCAAGCCGTGCCAGTGACCAAAGGGCTGTTGAGCTTCTCACTTTTTCTTGCATGCCCTTCAACAACATGAGTCCTGCAAGCATCCCGAACGCCGAAAAAGCAGGTCCAATGAGCATATTTTGCATGTATAGTGTTTGTAAAACATATATATATATAATTACAAATACAATGATGTATATGTAGCATTGAATATGTATGTAATCATTGTATATATACATATTCTATAGATCCACCTTGAGGGTTCCGCTGTTTTTGAACCAGCTCGCCATTTCTTGGGGAATTTCTGAATTTCAGATTTTTTGGATCTCGAAAGCTGATTGCATTGGAGCTACCCTCGACCTAGGATGCCATCATCACATATCATCACCACCAGGATGACATTGCATTTCTAGTTGGTGGTTGAGAGGATAGATCCAACTTATCCTTCTATCAGTCCTTCAAGTTCTTCATGATCCTCAAGGTACGTAGAAAATCATCTGATCCAAGGTTGATCTTCCCCAACAGGGAACAAAATTTGTGAGTTTCAGATGTTTCAAGTACCCAAAAAAGGTACCTACACACCTATGTAAGCAATACGTATACGGCCTATATGAGGCAACGCCACACTAAAAAAATGGCCCTATGTACCATCATCGGGGTGGTGCTTTCAGCCTGAAAAATATTTCCCCCAGTTCCCGCACCAACAAACACAACATCTTTTGCTTAGAATGGTAATTCAATGGCGACAAATCTCATAGTGGGAAGTGAAACATTCACCTTAAATAAAGCTCAGTACATAATGGCTCATCTTTAAATGCTTATATAAGTGATCATAGCCAAAACCAACAGAACTTCAACCAATAACAACACCTCCAAAAAACATGGACATTTTTAGGTACAGTATGTAGTATGGTTGCAATTGCACTCCACTACCTACCAACAAAAATTCCCAAATGATATCCCTATAAACGACATGAAATCCCACGGTAGAATGGAACCAATTTGAAGAAACAAAACACCAAAACACGAAGAATATTTTCCTGAAACTGACAGTTCGTACCTGAAAATTGATGCTTGGTTCAGATGTATATATATATATACATAATTTCCCATTCAAGCAGCAGTCCCTTTTTTTAGATATTTTGTAGGGGACATGTGAGTTAGTGGTTTTGGGAAATGAAAAACATCCAAGCCTTTCACCTTCCCACTTCCATCATCTCAGATACCTCGCGAAGCCACGGAGCTACTTTCGCAGGCTGCCACGGCCGCGCTGTAGACAGTCTCATCTACCACCTGTTACGACGAGCTGCGGTGGTTGCAGGTTGTTGATGGTGAAACACAAAACGGCCTATAATTTCAACTCATTTCCGGAAGGGTGCTCCATGGAAAATCATTGAACATCGTCATTTTGGAAGAGAAACCCCCGTATCCAACGCAACCAACATCTTGAATTTGATGATATCTCATCAACCCAAATGTGGGACCCTGAAATGTTGGGCCATTTTGAACGGTTGCCTTACATTGCCTTACTATATTCACCACCACTTTGCATGGAAACGTCCGTCACAAAGATGATGTCACGAAGGTCATCCTTCATCCAAATCTATGAGGACGGCCGTTGGCACCTCGCTGTAGTTGGAGAGGAGCAAGGCATATTGCCACTGCTTGCCCTTCTCACAAGATCCTAGGGAACATGGCCAACATGATAGTCAGGATCGGGATGATGATGATGATGATGATGATGATGATGATGATGTTGATGACCAAAGTGCCCCCCAAAAAGGCTAGATGTATTCTGGGTGCAGATTTAAAACATGTTTTACCAACCTTCACGTGGCGCATCAAATCAAACTTTGAGGATGGGATCAAGCTTCGGTGAGTTTCTAACTCGAATATATTCAGATTGATGGATATTTAGATCATACAAATATCAGCAAACCGTGATATAACCCCCTAAAATCATTATACCCTAGTTTGAGAAACTTAAAAAGTGGATGAGTTCTCACATCGCCCACTTAGATCCTTGCTCACTACTTAGATTCGTAAGTTTCAAACCTTTTATGCTTTTAATGCGTCATTTTCTTTTCGGGATACCCTGTTCTTTTGGGGGACTAGAAACTACAAATTCAGAAATTGTTGTTTCAATTGGATGATTCCAATTAGACCATCCAATGAAAGACCAAGCCCAATGGTTGTTTCATTGGATCTCAATGTCAATAATCTGTATTGATTGTTCCAGTTGGTGGTTTCAACCCCTTTGAAAAATGTTAGTCAAATTGGAAATCTTCCCTAAATAAGGGTGAACATAAAAATATTTGAAACCACCACCTGGTTGTTCCTATAAAGTATATCAAAATATATATAAGAAAAACCTTGCATTGGTTCTCAATGGCTGTTTCAGTTGGATGATTCCAAATCTTGAGACATGATTGTTTCCACCCACCCAGTTTCTTTTCATAGCTGTTTGACTACTTTCCAGGTAAGTACCGTAATTCCCAAGTGTAAAAACTAGTTTTGGCTTTGAGGTTCCAGGGGGTGGGCACATCTTGCTCCAGGGAGCTGATCGTCGCACGCAAGGTAATGGAGCTGATCAAAATCCTCGCGGTTGGTGGTGCAACGATCCGATTGCGGTTGGCTACCGGGTGGCATGGATTGATTGTTGATTCCTTCAGGACGTTTTTCTTCTTCTTCTTCTTCTTCTTCTTCTTGTGGTTGTTGTTTTTGTTTCTGTTGTGGTTGTTTGTTTTGTTGTTTTGTTTGGTTGTCGTCGTCGTGGTTGTTGTTGTTGTTGTTGTTGTTGTTGTTGTTGTTGTTGTGGTCGTCGTCGTCGTCGTCGTCGTCGTCGTCGTCGTCGTCGTCGTCGTCGTCGTCGTCGTCGTCGTCGTCGTCGTCGTCGTCGTCGTCGTCGTCGTCGTCGTGGTCGTGGTCGTCGTGGTCGTGGTCGTCGTGGTCGTGGTCGTCGTGGTCGCGGTCGGNGGTCGTGGTCGTGGTGTGGTGTGTGTGGTGTGTGTGTGTGTCGTGGTGTTCGTGTTACGTGTGGTAGCAGGCGCACGNGTCGTCGTCGTCGTCGTCGTCGTCGTCGTCGTCGTCGTCGTCGTCGTCGTCGTCGTCGTCGTCGTCGTCGTCGTCGTCGTCGTCGTCGTCGTCGTCGTCGTCGTCGTCGTCGTCGTCGTCGTCGTCGTCGTCGTCGTCGTCGTCGTCGTCGTCGTCGTCGTCGTCGTCGTCGTCGTCGTCGTCGTCGTCGTCGTGGTCGTCGTGGTCGTGGTCGTCGTGGTCGTGGTCGTCGTGGTCGTGGTCGTCGTGGTCGCGTCGTGGTCGTGTCGTGTCGTGGTCGTGGTCGTGGTCGTGGTCGTGGTCGTGGTCGTGGTCGTTGTCGTTGTCGTTGTTGTTGTTGTTGTTGTTGTTGTTGTTGTTGTTGTTGTTGAAGGATCATTTGATTCAATCCCTTTGGTGAGCGCTGGTGTGGTGCCATCTTCAAACAATACACTTACTCAAACAAAGGCTTCAATTCCCATTGGTTGAATCTTTGAAGACAAAGACATTCGGATTCACATAAATGTGGTTTGGAAGTCAGTAGCACATACACATATAAAGCCACCAGAACCGTGGCCTTTCACCAGCAACAAATGCACGTAGCAAAAATCATGGCCAGTTGGGGTCACCTTTCCAATGAGTGAACAATGGAGCCCTTCTGCCTGGAATCCGGCTAACCAGTTGAGTTTGGTACGTTATCCCATCTTTATCCCATGATTTGCAAGCTTTCCAACCCAGCTGGAGATTGACGGATTGGAGCATCAACAGAAGTTGCAAAGGTTCGGTTTGGAGACATGAGGTACTACTTCACTATACCTCCCATACTTGCTAGAATGGACCCCCCCAACTGTATCCCAACTGTTGTAAGTGGATGTATTCCTGATCAAAGTATAGCCAATATACCATTTTAGAACTGAACTTCAGTACATTTTACTGAGGCTACAGCTAGAATAAAAAATCCCTTACTCTATATTTTCTTGCCCTTGGCTTCGACGAACCAACCAAGCTGGCTGTGTCAGAATTTTATCTCAAGGCCTTGTTGCTTTTGAAAGATGGGAACCATCTCCAGAACGTGTAGAGTTGAATCATCTCCAATTACACAGTAGTGAAGATTGCTAGCCACTCCCAAAAGGTGGCGGTTTGTGAGGGGCCATGATAAACCAAGACTAATGGGAGTGGCTAGCCATCGATCCTTTCCAGGTGGTGTAGGCATTGTTCTTTTTGGGGGAGGACATATGCATTCAAAGGACCCACAATCCTGGAACTGAACCATTCTCCAAACTGAGTTTTCTAGCACGATTTTTGACCAATGAAACGGTGGGCTCAAGGGACTCAATCAAATCAGTGTCAACTGACCGTGCGGGTGAACACCCGGCTAGCTATATTGCAGGAATGTTTCACAAACCATGACTTCAGGATGCAGTTTTTGTGACTCACCAAGGGATTATTTCAACACAACGGGAATTTGTTTGAAAAAATACCAGTGGTCATGTATATAGATTTCATAGGCAATTGTATAAGCTTAGCATATGGCAAGCAAGTGAAAATTATACCATTTGAATCCATTTTGGGACCGCAAAATTGGTACCAGATTTAATTTAGTCAGGCGTATCTGATAACGCAGCCACATAGGAATTATAATGTATAGACTCTACTATAAATCTGGGTGAACTAAAATATTTCACTAATCTCAATCTCACTAAAAGATGGGGGAAATCTCCTTTCTAAACTACAGCAGTTCAAAACGCCGTTCTCTTGTGACCAAACGACATGCCGTTGAACACTCACCACCCTCCATCGACCAACGTTGTTCGCTCCGGCATATCTGCATCGAAGTGAAAAAACCTGAAGCTGAGTACCATACCACCCATTTGATCTGGTCAAAATATCATAAATCCTTAACCTGAATTAAGCCGTTTTCTCTTTATTAGGCGGGCCCACCCCCATGTCCAAGGGCAGACCCAGAACCTGAATTAAGACCGGATTCCCTTACTAAACTACCTGACAGAAAAATGCACGTTTCACAACCATCTGGTCAAATGGAATAATATTTCATTATATAACTGATTAGGAATCCCTACATAACTGGATAAAATCCCCTGTATACTTGCGCACAGAACCGAGGTGTTTGGCCACTGCTCGTCTTAAAATGGAAATCTTCTAGGGCTTAAAAAGACTTTGAAACTGCCACCTTGAAAAAACCACCTGTGTATATACATATGTATATATTCATATTTGTTATGGGGTTTCGGAATGAGATATCGTGCAATCTAGAATCCATTCCCATTATGTGTAAAATATGTATACATACAATTAATTAATTCAGTTATAAAACAAATATATATATATATGTATATGTAACCACTACATGGGGGGATCTCAGAGGACAAAACTTTGCCTGAGAGCAAGCAATGGATTGAACGGATCAACCCAAGTTGGATCGAACCTTTTGTTCTCTTTCCCTTCCAGGGGAGACAGGTTGTTCAGGGGCACACATGAACATGCAAACAAATCAAAATGCGGAAATAATTCGATTATATCTGGATCTTCCAAGTGTGAAGAAGAACCTGCCTTTTTCAAGAGAACCGAACACACAAGAACACCTACCAAGAAGGCATACATTTGACATACCTGTAAGATCCATGCTTAGACATATATCCGGGTAAAAGCGTGATCTTAGTTCAACAGCCTGAATTTGGTGGCTCATCACATTGGTGGGGTTGTGAGAAATCATGGATGCCCAGATGGGCATAAATATCTTAAATTCCTATGGTGTTTTTCCCTCACGAATTATATCATCGATTTGTTTGGCCAACAATGGAAGGAAGCACAGCCACACATATCCACCAATTGGTGATGTACATCACCATGATAAAAGTAACAGTGACAGTTACACCAAGAAAGATACATTGTAGTCTACCTCTAGATTCTAGATCCTCCAGTCAACATAGCCATAGCAAATTAAAATCCAAAAATGCTAAAAAAAGGACAGGGGCAAAACATCTTACCAAGTGGTGGTGAAGCTTGTGTTTTCTATGTTTGTTTGCCGGAGTTCAATTACCTTGTTTTCTCCTCACGTCTCCGTCACCTGCACGTTCACCCGTTTCTGGGCGCAAGGAACTGATGGCATGGTGCCATTCCGCAATGCTCCCCAATGCTACATTGCAAGATGCCTCCGAACGGAAGGCACTATACTACAGTATATACAGTACACAGTGGTTTGTGACATATTTTAGGCAAACCCTTCCTCCCATAATAATGGAAATGGAAAATGGCCTTATTGTGGAGGAAACGGCCTCGTCTTGGGTCGGGATCCATTCTCCACGGAAGGCACAAGGACCCCAGCCCGGTGGTTTCACCTTCAAAGTTGGGTGTTAATGTTAGCCTCTCAACGAACAAATAGGGGTTTAAATAGAAAACTAACAACTCCCATTTACCTTTCAGGTGCCGAACATATTATTCTTATGAAAAATAAGGCCCCTTAAGTATGGAGTTTTGTTTCCCATGATTAGCAATGAAGCGTCATGCCACTTGGATTTGAACTGCAGTACTCTAATATGGCACGCTGGAACATCTGGGTGTTGCGTATAGTACTCACCAGGAAATGTGGTGGCTTTCCATTGCCGTCTTAGATTGACTTCCCTGACATGTTTTCTTTACAAACCTTGGGATACCAAATCTGGAAGAAACGTATCCCATCTTTTTGCGGAGGTAACATATACACACCCCAACATCCGTTGGTTTCATTCCAACCACCCAAGGATCTAACCCTGCAGGACCTCCATGTCTGTCATAGCCAAAGCACTCTGCCATGCATCCCCTTTCCTTAAGATGGAACTCATGAAACATCTGTTGAAGAGCAAGAAATCGGGTGCCCTCAACAGCACCTAGTGGTAGTTCTTTGGACTTCCTAAAACCATCCCCCAAAAAACACTTCTGGGAATCCAAAACCTATCTCGGTAAACTAAAGTAATTCACCCTCCCAAAAATCGGGCTACACTCCGGTAAACTAACATAGCCATGGAACATCCACCACTTTGATGGTATTTACCAGGATATTTTGGATTTTTCTATGGCTATATTACTATGTTAGTTTACCGAAGGGTATTTTTGGAAGTTTTCCCGTACATCCATCCCTTACATCCGTGAGGTCTCCAGTTTGGTCGTTGCTTCCAAGCGTCGCACAAGCAGTGATGCTATTGAGATATGCAACATGGTTCACTTGTACCTGTCGTCCAAACTTGAATCAGTAAGATAGCACCTGGAATGATACCACGTACTAAATAGAAAGTCATCTTCTACATAGCGGATTAGTTTCAGGGAAGGCATATCCATTCCGCATTGAGGGCTTTTCATGACTTGAAAAAACATCTTCTTGATTGCCAACAAAAAATACAAAAATCTCAGCAAGTGCGTGCAACCAACCAGTCTGGTAAACGAGAACACCTCAATACAACATCCAATTCCAGATTCTCACTTTGGCAAATCCTCGACTTTTTTGATTGAACTCTGGCTGATGAAGGCTTCCCCAATTTGCCCGTCCAAGTATGAAGTGATAGTATGTAATCATCCTCACTTTCAACGTGCAAGGAGTTCGTCCCAAAACGTCAAGAAACAAATTGGGCTTTCTCATGGCACAAAGCAACATTGGCCCCAAAGGAGCTAAAGAAAATCTATGTCAGGGAGATTTTCACGTGAGCAGTGGTTTTGAAGCCTTATGACATTCCATGAAATACCGATCCAGTTGGTGGTTTCAACCCCTTTGAAAAATATTAGTCAAAATGGACATCTTCCCCAATTTTCGGGGTGAACATTAAAAAAAATTTGAAACCACCACCCAGAATACCTGATGATAGGTTTATATGGGTGTTTCCAAAAATTGGGGTACCCCAAAATGGATGGTCTATAATGGAAATCCCTATTAAAATGGATGATTTGGGGGGAAAACCCACCATTTTCGGAAACATCCTTATAGGGATGCCTTATATTGGCGGAACCATCTCATCCCACACCTCTATCATGCTGATGAAATCCAAAAGATCCAACGCCTATCACAGGGGGCCCATTTTTCCCGGCCCATGGTGGGACCAGGGGCCCGGGGGACGTTGGAGTTGGAGGGCCCGGTGTTGTGGTTGTTTGGGAAAATTTTTCTTCATAGTGGAAAAAAATCACGAAATGGGGGTTTCGGTTTGACAGACTTCTTCGTTTTGAAGGGTATATAGTATATGTATGTTATTGCATTTTTTTGAATTTGAATGATATAAACAAAAAAACAACAAGTGTACATCCAAGATCTGGGTAATTTAATCTAAATTCAAAATTAAATCTTAAGGCTGGGAGGATTTATCCTACTAAGCTTTTTGCGGGGGTGACCTCAGTTTGCAAGATCCAACTCATGATACCCTGAGACCCCAGTGGGACATCATGGATATGCACGGCCCTTGAAAATCAACCAACCCTTTGTTCAAGCGATCAATACGGATCGCAATCACCAACTTCGGGGGGTTTAATCATTCAGGCAGAAACTCAAGAAATCACAAGGGTTCTACATGAAATACCGGGCATATTGACTCACAACAAGTCATAGTGAGTAGAAGTATTGTGTCCAAATTCAGGTTTAAATGATCTCCAACTTGAATGTATAGTTAATGGAACAGTTCTGGATAAAACTCCTGTATTTTTTCTTTAGAAATTTACCTACCTGGAAGTTTAAATTCATTTTGCGACCACACACCTTCACCTTTTGGCTTGTGACTACGATGTATTATTTTAGTGGGGATGTTCTGGCCGCATCAAGCATCTCTCTCCCCATTTTGAAATTTCACAATCTCCAATTTGTTCAAACCCCAAACCTTAACCTGGACCTAGCTGTAAAACTTGTTTTTTTGGTTTCAAGGGGCAACAGTCTGTTTCACCACATTTTGTGCGGACAAAAAAGTTGAAAAACCTTTTAACAAACAAATCAAACATT
Source organism: Breviolum minutum Mf 1.05b.01 (assembly GCA_000507305.1). Lineage (NCBI taxonomy): Eukaryota > Dinophyceae > Suessiales > Symbiodiniaceae > Breviolum > Breviolum minutum. Next base: position 15,876 of record DF241819.1, read on the forward strand.
TGTTTTCTGGGGCCCTTCATTTTGAGGATCAGGATTCCACAACAACCTTTCCTACTCTAAAAATATTCTGCACTAGTTGGGATGTAGAAAACCCTATGACGAGTATTGACTGGTGCAGGATTTCTTCCATCAATAATATGAAGATCATGTATATATATATACAACAAAATCATCTTGGGATAGGTTTTTTCCGGCAAAATCGCCGAAGCTGACGAGATTCCTCGTTTTTCCCAACACCTATTTGGGGTATCTATGTTAGATTTCCATATACCCCAATGGCTCCTGCTCCCAATGTAGTGCTCCTCCCACAGCTGCCATGGCAGAACTAAAGCTTACCACATCTGCACGAAGGTTGTCCTGACATACAATGACCAGTTCCACAAGGGCCACAACATTAACCCACGTAACCACCTGGGATGTATAAAACCTTGCAAATAATGGGATAAACTACCAGCCTCAACTGGTTAGCAGGATTTCTTCCATCAACAGTACCACCTTGACCCAAAGCTTTCATGCGCTCTTGGCTTTGGGAAGGCATGTTACTTTTTGGGCCAGCGTGTATTCTGACCAAGAGATATCTTCACTTCACACCTTTTGAAACCCGTTGGATGAATCCATTTCAGCTATGAAAGGCCCACTTCAACATTTGCGGGATGTCCAATGGGAATTTGCAAATGGCTCGTCGCTAGGTTGTAATTCCAATCTACACCATCTGCGAGAAAACCATTTGCCAACTTCGTGGAACACACTCATAGGGAAAAAGGAAAAGATCTTATTGTGAAGGACTGTAAACTCTAGTGAGAATAACGGTTGGGGAAGATGGATTTAAGGATAGGAAACTACAAAAGTGGAAACTGACCCAAGCGCGTCAAGGAAACCATCCTGAACAGATTCATTACAACAAGAACAAGAACAAGAACAAGAACAAGAACAAGAACAACAACAAGAACAAGAACAAGAACAACAACAAGAACAAGAACAAGAACAAGAACAAGAACAAGAACAAGAACAACAACAACAACAACAACACCAGCAACAGCAACAGCAACAGCAACAGCAACAGCAACCATAACAACAACAACCACCACAACCACAACCACAACCACAACCACAACCACAACCACAACCACAACCACAACCACAACCACGACGACGACAGCAAGGAACAACAGCCAACAACAAAGAACCAACCAAAAAAAAACAAACAACAATCACATGCAAACGAAGAAACACACACACAGAACAAAACAAAACACATCAAAACAAAACCACAAAAAATCAACAGCATAGCAAAGATTAAAAAAAACAAGAACACAACAAACACACAACATTATTGCCAACATATACCCACACTCAACGACACACACTCAAAGTCACGGCAACAAACACTGGTCCTGCAAGGAATTCAAAATATCCAATGCTTGTTGCCATGCATCGCCTGTAGATATTCCGACGTGGGATTGGCTCATGGTGAATTGGGATGGATTGGGAATTGGCAAAGCACCATCATTTTTGTGTGGGGGGGAAATATCTTCATATTACAATCTGACTTTCTGGTGCAAATCTTTTTAAGTCGGCTTTTTGTATCATCTTCAAGCAACTTTATTTTTCCAAAAACACATGTTTTCCTTCCTTCCAAACCATTTGCTTGATACCTGGCCAGGAAAAAACCGTGGGTCAAATAGGGTAACATGCATCTTGGATAACTTTTAGCGAGTCATGATATCTAAAATTCCACGAAACTCAAAGGGTTGTATACCCAAATCAAAATAATCATTGTTTGCGATCGGCAAGTGGGATTTCCAGAAGGGGCTCCAAAAGAGCTTTCCAAGAAGGTAAAAATTCACCCATTGATTTGTGAATGACGAACCATCTGAACAAATGAAAAAAAACTTGAAAGGAATAAAATGAGGTGAATAAGCTATTGGGGTTGTATGAAGGATGCTAGATACATGCTATATACCCTCTTTGCTACGCACTATATGGCATCATTATCATATTTCCTTACAAGAATCACTGTGAACCAACCAGAATTCAGCAGCGTCCCACCTTTAACGCATGCATGGATGGCAGCATTGGAAACCACCGCATCCTCAGTCATCATTAGGTGGTGGAAATTAGTCAACTTGAATCATCTCTCCAAGTAGTAGAACATTTACCAACAGCAAAAACTACCCTGTGATTTTGAGGATTCTGGGGTTCTTTAGCTCCTCATTTAGTAGGAAAATACATCATCCCGGCCTCCTTAGCTCCCTCAATATCATAGGCTGGAAAATATTTGAAACCACCTATATATAGATAAGATCCGACTCAAACTTGGGTACTGCCCGCATTGCCCCACCCTCCAGGAAACACGGTCGAAGAAGGTAGGACGGTCGACCCAAATCTATAGGCAAGAAAAACCCTATTTTTCAGTGAAAGTTTTGATGTTTGTGGTGGAATCCTTGCGGTGGGGTGGTGATCCAGTTGGTTTTTCCCCAGGTTGAAACAGCAGTTTCGTATGAAACATAGGCCATCCTGGCTGCAACAAAAGGGAACTTCAATCAATGGTGAAGTTTCTTTTCCAGGTGTCTTGGGAGCCATTTGGGTAGGGCTTGGTTGCTAGGATTAGTCTAATTACTGCTTGAAAAGCAGCATATACTACGCACTTATTCGTGGTATATATATATATATATCAAGGAGTCAAGAAAATTCGCAGTATATTAAGTGGTACAGTAGATTCCTACGGCATCCATATGAATTCTGGTATCTTTACATCGTATCTTTCCTGCTCCAGGGCGATGATCAAAATGCTAAGCATCATTCTCCCAGCAAAGATGCTGAAGAAATCCCACAAAACACGCATTGATCCAGACTGGAATCACTCAAGCTCGAGGGTTTATTTCTTACATTTCCTGTGGAGTTTGGTAGTGATTTCATCCCATTCATTTGATGAACCTAATAACCCAAGGCCCAAGGCTCATAGTATCCTTTCATCCAATCAGGGTCCCTTTTTTCAAAAGCTGACACATGTTCCAGCTATCAAATCATCTAACAAACTTTCGAACTGCGAGTTGTTAGTTCCACAGTCAGTTCACTGACTGGCGATGAATGGAAAAGCCAGTCTTGGGACCATTTGCTCAGCACAATACGACCCCAAGTAATCTACATAACCTGAACATGGGATTCCCTTTCCAAAGACCAAAACTGGTATACGGAAAGAAATACGGAAAGGAGACTGGCGTGTGCTTGGATAGTAACTCTAGGGTTCGAAATCTGATGAAAATGTTTGGAAACCTGACGATTTCATGGCAAAGATTCCCATGGTAGAAACCTGAATCAAGACCAAACAAAACAACGATGTTTTATATTAGAATGCTCCGACATGACATGGCGAGTTGCTCATCATTTTGTAGCATCCAAACATGCCTCCATCATATTCAAAACTCCGATCCTTCAAAAAAGCCATCACATCCATCTCACCCTTTTCCAAGTCTCTGCTTGAAGTCGTAACTCTGAAATCTGTTGATAAAGGTGAAGTGCCCAAGGCCACTTGCCAGGTGTTGTCCTTGCTACTTTTTACAGTTCATCGTCGATGTGATCGCAACAAAAAATCCGCACCCCCCTATCATTTGTATCTCTGCAGAGTCCACTTCTAAACTATTCTAAACTTGGACTTGGTTGGAAATAAAAGGAGACACCTCTTTTACAAGGCACAGCATTTTTGTGGTATCCATCTAAATTTCCAGGGTACGAATCCGAATCCCAGCAGAAATCATTAATTCGTGTTTTTTACCCTCTTTCTACCCCAAACACGTTTTTTTTCCACCTTCTCAATCTGAAGTAGGGTCATTTTTGCGTTAGCCTTGAACCACAAATTGTAGCTTTTTGAATGCGACCCGTGTGGTCCATATAAGTTGCCAGGATGAATCTACCCATAAGATTGACCTTTTGATCTGCAAACCTGAGTCAAAATTGAGATCCAATCGGTGAAGCCCGATCGAAATGGTAGAAAGTAAATAACGACATCATCATTTGAAAAATACATCACACAGATTTTTTGATATTCTTTTTGAGGGGTATGGTCGTCAGCTGAGGTCTCCTGTAAGCAAGTTGAGGAAACAAAACAACTCCCTCAAAGTTGCCAGTCATGAATCATTCATTTTCCGCTTTAAAGACCACCAGAACCTTTAAGTCTTTTTTGGTGGCGTGTCATATCATGACAAACCTGGTAACAACTGGCTTCACCGGAGATAGTTCTTGTATATCACCATTTCTGGATGCTTTTATTTTACATGAATCATCCCAAACCTTTCTGACAGCCAAAAAAACTTATCTTGCAGGTTTCCATTTTTCAAATCACGATCGGAGAGTGACTTAAAAAAAATAAATCAAAGGATGTTCCATGTTTTCGGGGACCCTTCTCACCATACAAAAAAAAACCTAAGGATACAGGTATGTCCTAAGGAAGGGATTTCCCTATACTGGGGATGGGATTAAGACCATCAATCCTGCTCTAGGGAGGGGTCTGGATTCTTAGGGAAACACTTGGTTGCAAATGGTGGGAGCTTGAATTTGCCCTCAGAAAGGTCTCAATGTTGCGCCCCCGGGCCTTACATTTATACAGTATTCACGTCATGCGATTTTCATTAACCCTCTCAAGGTAGGTACCAACTCTCAGGTATTAGCAAGTTGGTAAATATATAATATTTGTATCATTGGAGAAGCTCAGGACTATGAAGGAAACCCTGATTTGTTGAACCATTTGAGAATTGAAAAAAAAACACACCTTTGTTACATCAGATTATACTAGTTGCTTAGTAGGGATCCTCGTAAGCCGACCTTCTAACAACAAACAAAAACCATTGATAGCAACCTTTAGGATTCATTCATGGTATATTTACCTACATGTATATATATAATGTATATATATAAAGTTGTGCCTAGGTAAATATACAGTACCAGTCCGATGGATCCTACGAGTAAGGCTGGCTATTTCCACACAGGACCCAACGAACCCAGCCGAGCTGCATGCATACTTTCATGGTCGCTGTGAGAGACACGATGTCCCTTGGTCCTGGCTTCTTGAATACATCAATCTAGGATTCTCATGTATATATAGTTAAGATGAACCACTTGGGAGAATTTCTAAAGATCTAAATGCACTTCTACATAAACGTCGTAGATGACCACAACCAACAACTTCTAAGTCACAAAAGAAGTTAAGTACTAAAGTGCTCTGACAAACCATGACAGGTACGTCACCTACTTTTTCCATGTGGTATGTAGAAATCATCCCCCCAAGCAGTTTGCGTTTTTTCGATTCTTTGGAAAGAATACTTCACTCAATCGAGCTGAACACCTAAGCGGACAAAAAACATCAGGGATTTTCCTAATATATCTATGAAGGCTTCCATGGATTTTCATGTTCTCAAAAAAATGATACCAACTTCTTAAATGAATTCATTCACCCACTAGTTAAATCCTATAAACTCCTCTGGTCACTGGCCTCAGCCAACTTACTGGGACCCAACCCCCAGATGCTCCATGTATGGAAATTCTACCTACATTTACCATATGTTTATTACACATGTAGGTAAATATCCCAGTTTTCTAAGGAGTATATATGTGGGAACTCATTAAAAAAACAGTAGTTACCATACAAGGTGTGGGCCCCTGCTAGTTATAAGTAGGCTTATAACCCTTGTAAATAGCCTTATTACTGGGTAACGAGGCAAAAAAAACCTACTTATAGGGGTTATATAAAATATATAAGTTATAACTCCGCTTATAACTGGATGCCGGGGCCAACAATGTGTACTGACTTCCCATGGTCCCGTAGGAAGTCGTGTCATTTGTTTGAACCCTGATTCCTGACTGGAGCAACTCGAGAGCTTTTTGCCATGAGCCGCTTCGTGCCTTGGACCCAAGTACATGTGTGAGTGTAAATATAAATATGTATGTATATATGCTATAGTATATAGTAAATAAATATGTATATATATATATATATACACCTTGTTCGAGATGCTCCCCCAAAGAAAAATAGTGGGAAGTAAAGGTTACAGTAATAAAGATCCCCTAGTACAAAGTGGAAAAAGGTGACTGTTACGGGGAGGGGAAGCATCTCAAAAATATATCATTTGATATCATTTGTATATTTGGATGTTTTTTGCATGGGCAGAATTCCCATGATAAGCAATGTGTACCAAATTCAATGACTTTTTTCACTCCAATCCCTCTTTCACAATGAGCTTTTTGGACCTGATCGTTTTGGGAGCCCCAAAAGCCAGGCGGTCAGGAACATAGGAACCATACATCCGAGGGGCCCCAAATGATGCCCCTGGGATCACATCATCGTAAAATCATATCCACATGAGCAGGGAACAAAACATGTTGTTACATTTCTGGGTGCTCCAAAACGGCGTTTTCCAGATGAGCTGCAATTTGTCGTGTGAGGTCTTTTGCTGCTTCCATGCCAATCCTTGGATGGTTGGGCGGGGAAAATGACCAGTAAACCTACCCCATCCCCATGGCCACTGAAATAGCAGGTTTGCTAGCGGCTGAAGACGAATGTCCCCCGGTATAAGCATAAACGTCGCTATAAGCTATAGGTTGACAAAAAAAACATCATTTTATTCTAGATATTTCATTTTAAGCCCCCCAAGGGGGTGATATATAAAACCCCTTTTGGAAGGACATATTCAACACACTTAGCAATTTGTTTGGACTGTTCTTATACACGCACCAGCGCTGTCCCAAATGGGGGTGAATATACAAAGAATACATGTTTTCCTATTTGAAAAAATGATTTCCTACAAAATCAACCATATTCTAGTAGATTTTTTGGGCATCCCCAAATTTTTCAAGACACACTTGTGATGTGTTGCAAGGGTGATGATGTCACCCTATGTCTACAGAGTTGGCATCTTTGGCTCTCTAATTTGGGAGGTACACCTGTGAAGGATTTCATAAGGCAATGGTGATTATATATGTTATATACTTGGTGGTTGGTGGTTGGTGTTGGTGGTGTTGGTGGTGTTGGTGGTGTTGGTGGTGGTGGTGGTGGTGGTGGTGGTTACTATTCTAATATTCTAGGAAAAATGTATGAACATGTTGTGAAAGGGGTTTTGATTTTTTGGGGGAAATATGCTAAGCAATGAGACCAACGTTCACCACTATTCGGCAACAATTCAAATTTTGGGTAAACTTATTCACCCCAAACTGTTGGGCCAATGTTTTTTTCAGTCGCTTTCCCTTACAGTACATCCACCATATTTACTACGCGAGGGAACCGACGCTTTGGTCGATTTCAATGGTTTGCCCAAATTGATCACCCAAAAGAAATCAGCGTGAAATGTGGAAATAAGACGTCCCGTATGGGGCTATATGCCTAGAACTTTGCAAAGCACCAACCTTAAACCACCAAACAACATTTGCTGGTTGGTTGTCTTAACCCGGTTGAAAAATTTGTTGTTCAATTTCAATTATTTCCTCAACATGTAGGGGCAAGCATAAAAACTCTTTGAAATGAAACCCCTGCCTACACCCCTGGAGCGTAACCCTGAAAATCAGCCCCTGGAAAAGCAGATTCCTTTTGGAAACCAACATTTTTCAGGTTCCCTGTTAAAAAATTTGGGGGTGTAGCTACCCCACCAACAATTCGTTGCTATCAAATGTTTCAATTTCACCTTCCTTGCTTCCAGGGAACCAATTTTTTTCCAGATCGGATCTTCATAGAAGCGAGTCGCGAAAAGGAAGTGCAGCTGGACCCAAAAAACGTCATTTCTAAAAAAGTTGAACGTTGAGCTAACTGAAGGACGAACAACGAAAGAAACACAACACATCGAAATACCATGTTCTTGTTGCGAGGTGCTTTTTACCGTCCAACGAATCGTATCAGAAAAAGGTTTCAGAGAAGTGTTTCAACATATAAAATTTCTGACCTGGGATTGTCATGGCTTGCCTTTTTACAATCCTTTGATTCTGAGAACTACGAGTCCCGAGCCAGAAACAAACCAGCATGACATATTGACCGTACAAGCAAAACGCTGCCTGGCGGGACATGACCTCTTGCTTCATCTTGCTTCAAAAAGATAAGGTACCCCCCTCCACCGAAAAAAATATAGAGGCTTATAAGCATTGATTGACCACCCGGTTTCCGTTCTTTGGTACTTTTTGCAAACCTTCTGAAGGGGAGCTTCCTGGACGGGGTTGCCCCGGTTACTCGTCACGATGACTTGGACGTAAACTGGGTGTAGTTTCATTCAGAGGTGAGCATCTTTCTGTGTCTCACTCAGCCAAAGTTTTTCTTACTAAGTCCCCAAAGTTCAAAAAGCTTTTTCGGTTGGCAAAGTGAGCTTAGTAAAGTTGGTCATTATCTCTTGAAAGCAATTTGCGGCAGTGAATGGTTTGCAGCTTTGGCGATGATAGCAATACAAGAGGAAGGATAATACCCACTGCTGGAAACCAATACTTATCATCTCCTTGGATCATCTCCGTTTTCCCTTGGTTTTCTCATAGAAAAGTAGGAAAACACATCTACATGCCCGTGACATGTTTGGTTATTTTAATTATTTTGCAAGGCACGTTTCTCCTAGCCACAAGCGAGGTCACCATTGATGTTACCTCTAGGAAATTAATCTTTGAGTGGTTCCACTTTCTGTGTGGTTGAGGCACCCACCCGCCAAAAATCAAATCATCCAAAATGATTTCTTGCCAATTTCACTTGTGAAACAATTTCGGCCCGTCTGAAAGCAACACTAGCCGTGTCCCCAGCCACCCTTCTAGCGAAAAGAAACCCGCAGCAATAAGGCTTTTTTGGGGGATTGAGATATAAAGAGACCGGGGTGCCTCAGTTGAAAGCATCGGATCCATCTTCAACTTCCAGGGAAGTTAAGCATCCACATCCAGCTTCCCTTGGCTAAATATTTGTATAAATTGGCAATCATAAGCTATTGGTGAGGCCTCTTCAGGCATCCCAAGAAATGACTAGCCCACAGAACTTCCATCATTTTGACTAGGCGGTGGGTAATCTTCACACATTTGACCAAAAGGAATAGGATCATTTCTCTAAAGCTTTTGGGAGGAAAACTGGAAAACCATTCAAAAATCATTGAAACCACCACCTAGTTGATGCCTGAAAAGTTTGCGTGACTAGCAGCAATGTCCTTTTTTTTGGAGCGCTAAAACTGAAATTTCACGTCGCACACGAGAACGAGGACGACATCGACGATCTGGAAAGGCATGATTTTTTGATTATTTCCTTTTGATCTCGGATCGTTGGAGGTCACTTAAACTTTGAAAAGGTCACCGATAAAAATCCTAAAAAGGTCACAAAGAATTGTCACATGCAATATTGGATTGGAAACAGAAAAGTATATGGCTATGTGTCAAAACTAGAGCAGCAAAGGGACCGCCACACTTGATCATATTCGGTATTTTTCTTTTTTCGTCCAGCTTATGTTGGTCTAATCATTTTGAAGCATGGCCATACTTGAAACCATTTGCAACCATCATCTACAGGTCAGCTGAGTTTTGGGTCTGCGTCCCAGCCTGCAAAACTTCAAAATCATTGGACTTTCAACTGGCACCTAACTCTGGCATCCCATCATCATTTTTGGTTGGAAAACACTGGGACACCCAAATGTTCACCCAAAATCCTGTTGATGGTTCAGAAATCCGGCTAACCACCTGAGATGTTTTTGAAACCCTGTAAATGGTAGATTCTCCATATCATCAACTGGTGATCGCCGGATTTCTTTCTTTCATCAACAGTAGCTCTGAATCTCCAAAAAAAGTGTGGCAGCTGAGGTTGACCAACAGTTGATGCTCACAAAAAATCTACCATATCTGAGCCTACCTTTCCAAATCGTAGACCCGGGGGGCCGGGTCCGAAAGTTGCAACCTTTTTCCATGACAATTTCGGGTGGCAACTGTGGGGAAGTCGGAGAAGTCGTCCAGTGGTGGACGGGGTGGACATTGGACGACTTTTTTAAATAATATGCGCCATTTTTTACCTCAAGGTTTCTCCGATACCCAAGGATTCATGAGACTGGCAATTTTTTGAAAGATACATGATACATGAATATCTTTTTTTAATGGTACGTTCATTGTAGCATACATGGATTCTATGGGACAAGACATTCAACACGGAAATGTCAAAACGTTGTGTTTCTTTTGGAGGGATTTCCTTTTGACGTAACAATCTATGGAGGGCTGGATGTTTTCGTTATTGTTCCTCTTGGGCAAATCTGGCTTAGGATTTCCCCTTTTACGAGACCAAGATCTGAATAAGACAATCTGAAAAAAGTATGGTGTGGCTGCCATGCATTGATTTCTAGTTGGTGGTTTCAACCCATTTGAAAAATATTAGTCAAGAGTCAATTTGGATCATTTCCCCAGGTAGGGGTGAAAATAAAAAATCTTTGAAACCACCACCTAGATTTGATATTTACAGGCCATTTTCTGAACAAAGCTAGTTGGGATTCATGCATTTTTTACACCAAGTTCTCACGAAGCAGCTGTAGTTCATGGACCCTGAAATGCCGCCATAAAAACTTTCATACTATCTGGTATATGAAGAAGATTTTGCCAACCTGGACTTCCTTGATAAAAGATGATAAAAGATGAAATAAAAACATACACCCATGAAAATGAACATGGAACCAACAATCACCAAATTGAAAATGAAAATCATCTTCCAAACCTCCATTTTGGGGTTCCATGTTAATTTTCCCGGGTGTTTCCCATAATATTGGCTACCTTTTGGGGGAATCCATGGAAATCCATGAACATCCGTGATGAAACTTGGGTCAGTATCGATGCCACACCAATACGTTTCGCCCTTTAAGTTTTCTGACTTCAGGAAAAAAATCTGAAGTTGTTTGGCCAGGCCCCAACCCCCAACCAGTTGTCATTCTTCGCTAGTAAAGTTGCTATCCATTGCTGATTTGCTCATCACTATAAACAGTTGATCCCCCTTTCAACTCGGTTATGGGGGAAATTGCCATCCTGAAACGTTGGGGGCAAATTCGTCCTATCCCAGGATCCATGGGACGAAGGGTATATTTACCTGCACGAATGGCTGATTGTAAATATAGGTAAATATACCATACGTAGATCCTATGGTCCTATGGGTATGAGAAAAGTCAGCATTTTCCTGGTGGCTATCCATACATATGTCGATGACTTCTACCACCACTGGACCGTCTTGGCTCTCCCTCCAACAATATCTTGTCGCTTCGGACAGGATGGACAATCATGGGGGGGCTTTTGCACAGCACAGCACAGCCGTTTCTTTGGGAATGATGCGTTGACATCCATCCAAGAGGCGTTGTTTAAGGCATTTTTTCCCAGGACTTAGAAGACCATGGTTGTGAAAATACCCTGCTCATGATTGAAAGCGCATCCTGAATTTTCGGAGGTCCATTGTTTATGTTTACTTACTTGGAAAAGGCCATTCACTGTACCATACTGTATCTGTTGTTGTAGCTCTGACAATTAGTCGGGATATCATGACATCCTTCCTACGGGAAAAACAACAACAGGAACCCCAATCTCCAAAGTCCAACGAGCCGAAAAACAATGACAAACATGCACATCTTTGGAGAAACAGCATGCCCAAGGCATCCAAGGCATCCAATGGTAGTGATGATGGAGCCAAAATAACAACAGTATCTATATAAATACTATGCCGAGGAATGCTGAGGATGTGATTGGACACCCCGAAACCCTGAAAAAAAGTTTTGACCCCTACGAATGTTCAAACACTGCTTGAAAACACATGCAATAACAAATAATGTATCTTTGACCGCATAAACAAGTGAAAATGGAAGTCGTTCGATGCTCATGTCATGGTGAAGTGTTGTCAGTGTCGCCCTGTCATGGGCTGGCGCTGAACGTGCTGTGCTGAATCCCGTTGCCATGCCGCAGGCGCCCATGGTGGGGAGGGAGATGGCCGGTGGGAGGCATGAGATAGTGCATGTCCAAACATAAAATAGATATCCGTAGAAGTGTAAAGTGAGATTTCATTCTGGGATATCCCAGGAACTTGGTAGATGATTAGTAATTTGCTCAGTGGATGTAAGTGGGTTAACATCTCAAATATAACCACACTTACATGTGGGCTGTAGGTAACTATGTACAGTCTACCAAACTTTTCTAAATTCCCGCAACGATTCTCATTGAGTTTCACGTTGAGCAATCCCTTCTCCATTTTTTGTCAAGAGGGGCAAGTAAGTGGGGTGCTGTGAGGCTCACAGCAACATGTAACATCTCAAGCCCTAAGAGCTGTTCAATGGATGGTTTTATGGAGTGATCAGTCATCCCAACTACTAGGATATCACCTTTTGCTGGATATATCTGTGTAAACCACATGATAATTCAGGCCATTTTGTGAGTCAATTGTTCTTTGAAACTTTAACAATACCCTGAACAACCTCCACATGGAACAACACTTTAAATGGATTCGTGTTTTGTTTGCCAAACATTTTCATTGAACCCATGGAATCAGCCACAGGCATTTTTGCAGGTTTCCCAACTCACTTAAGAGGGATTTTCACTAACCACTCCGTGGCTGATGGTTTGCGACTAACAAAAATGCTCATAAACTTAAACACATTATAGGGATCCTGCTTTCTGGACATGGCTTCTTATAATTCTCATAATCATATATTAAAGTGGATAGTTCGAATAAGGGACCTAACATTTCCTTTAATGAATACTCATGAATTCGCAGCAGCTATATGAGAGAAGACGATCCCAAACACCTTGCTTTAAGGTTGAAGAAATCCCATGTCTCTCGTCCCGGGCTGCACGATTTGATTCCGACTGGGAAAGCTTAAGTGGACGGCTCACGCTTCAAGCAGGCTGTGGAAAAAAAACATTCCACCAACATATACATCCAGGAAGAAGGGGTGCAAAAGTCCAAAAAATCTCCAACAGGACCCACTGAACGGACCCTAAACCTGAATATCTAATAGCTCTTGCAACTTATCTAGAGGTCTGTTCGTAAGGTCCCATTCACTGTTTGATGGAAAAAATATAAAAGTAAACCCTATTATTGGACCAAAAGTTCCACACATATGCCATAACATTTGTTCACCACACGTTGTTTTTTTGAATTCAGTGATGAATTCCATAATAGAAAACTCAAAAAAAATATGGAAAAAAAGACAACAAATCCAAGTTACTAAGGGAACACCCAGTGTTTTTGTGCCACCCAGTTAATTGAACAAACATATTAAAACAACTTGGGTCATTTCCTCAATGGTACAACAAATGGCCCACAAAAAAATCTTTAAACTTACCACATCCAACCACCTAGTCCAAGGCTTGCCTTTTTGTCATCTCCCTTAAACTTCAACTGGTCAAAGTATTTTGCCTTTAGTTTTGTGTCCTGAACGGCTGATTTTCAACCACCCACTATAAATTTTGTTCCAGGTATTTCATGAAATCTTTTTGAAATCCAAATGCATACCGGTACATGTATCTAAAAATTAGATTTATATATATATATAATATAACATATATAAATACATATATATATATATCTATATTGAGACAAGCCGTCATCACGTACAAACAAACGCTATAAATCATTTTTCAGCTAAGGAAGGCAACCTCGTGAGGTTGCACCACCATAAGAACTGTGCTGGTTAATATCACCAGACATTTCAGGTACCTAAAATGGAGGTACTCACCTATATAAGCTGTACATATGTAAGGCTTATGTAAGGGAAAACCCATCCCCAAAATGGCCTTATAAGGTTCAGTACCTCCATTTTAGGTACTTGAAACTCCTGGTGATAATATCTGGTTAATAGGGATAGGGATCTATATGGGGGTTGCCTAAAATGGTGGGTTTCCCCAACAACCATGGGTTTTCCTACTAAAAATTGATCATTTTGGGGTGTGAAATGGGGGTACCACCATTTAAGGAAACACCCATATAATTGGCTTCGTATGATCCCCTATAAATATACACTGGCCAGTAAAAAATCCCTTACTAACGTGAATTTTACGGGTCGTATAAACCGACCAACCAAGGTGTGTGTGGAGTTCACTGAGGCGAAACTGTGAATTCATCAGGTCAAGTAGCGATTCGTAAGATGGCTAGTATATCAAGTGAGTTGCCTCCGTACAGTGGATCAATATAGGGGAAGGGGGAAGGGGGTTTATGGTTTACTAATCATTCTGGAGTAAATGGATGCAATAATATTACTCATACCATCCATGTATGGTATATGTATACCTACATTACCATAAAAATCAACCAAATGTAGGTAAATATACGTACCATACATGGATCCTATGGGTTAGGATACCGGAAATCACTGACTTCGGGAACTTCTTTTCACCCGCTTGCAGCTGGCCGCTAAAAACCAACCGCTCAACGACGCCAGCGAGACGGGTGGCAACCCGTTTGCTGGCGCCCAGAAGTTGTTTTGGGACACATTCGGCTGAACATGCGAAGTGGTATTTATTGGTGGATGATGGTGGATGAACATAGCGAGTGTTGCAGGGGGCCTGAGACAGGAGAAGGTTTTTCTAGGAAGTGGAAAAAAAATGGAGGGGCAAATCACTTTTTTTTCTGCATACCGTGTCAACCAAGATATATAGCTTGATGGAAATATATTATGTTCAATAGGTAATACATCTTCGAACTTGTCTGTGCCTATTTTCATCCTATTTGCCGAGCTTTGTTCACAGGAGTGCAACAAACATCTCGAATCATCTGGATCTAATGATTGTCATTCACCAACCTGGACCACTGGACTTTTTTGAAACAGGGTGGAAATTTTCCCGCTACCCAAAAAGGAAGGGGGTCCCATTTCCCCGTGGAGATATTCGCTGCTTCAACCAGAAACATGGGAGCCATGACAATGTCATGGGCGAGCCATCATGATCCAATAATCCCAAGGTAGCGATAGCGTTGATGATCTTTTAGGCTTTAAAGAATAGCCCAAAACCTCTGACAATGTCTTGCTCTTCAACAACCTCATATTTTTCTCAGTTGATTTTTGTTTGTGTCCCAGCCGTTGTGACGCATAAGCTGGCAACGTGAAACCGGGCGGGTTGTATGAAAACCTGCAATCAGGTTCCGCTCGAAAGGGGCCTCCTTTACAAAAGAATGAGCTGGCAACAGGTTTTCACCCAAGCCGCAACATTCTCAACTGGCTGAGATCATTAGTTCGGTTGAGATCCTGAATTCATGTTAAGCTTCCATGCTTATAACTTATAGGTAGTTTCTGAAGCCGTGTGTGTAAGCTACATCACCAGTCAAAATGATCACTGCAAGTTCGTGTTTTTCATTTCATGTTTCTTCTGCAGCATCTCTGCGCCCCGTAAAGAAACACACCAGCTTTCTTCGAGTTCGGTGAAAAAAACATGACACTAACGTAACGTAGAACTTATGTTTTTTCGGTGCAAGCAACAGCAACGTCTACGGAACCCCTCCAGTAACCGTCATAAGTGAAGGTTTGGTCTAAGATTCCCCTACAAAGCAATGTCATAATCCTGTTTGGTGACTCTCATCCTGGGAGAGGTTTTTTTTTGCATCTAAAGGATTCTAAGGTAAATATATGATATATATGTAAATATCAGCTCTAAAACTTCATTCCGACAAAAGTTTCACTGCATTTTTTTACCAAAAAAAACAACTCCAACGGAGCCCCCCTTCCATGGCTTCCCGCGGGAAGTGCGACCAGCGGACCAAGGCGACGGAAACGGAAAGCTTGCTGCAGAGTCTGCGAAAATGTGGGCAAAACTTGTCCGTTGCTTGTTCCTTGTTGTGGTTGTTGTATGTTGTTGTGGTTGTTGGGATCCTCGATCCATGCAAGTTCATCTTTTTGTATGAACATCTAAGATGAATATCACAATATGTCCTGTTGAAAAGGATATGATATGTTCCATTACCATTGCAATTGAATTAGTTTGTTGTATAGCAGGAAGAGTGTTTTCGTCCTTGGTCGGAGCTTCATGAGGTGCAGTTCGCGATGGAAAACACTGAGTGTTGTGGGTACTTGAATGACCGTCTCTTAAAAATTACGGATTCGTCGGAAAGTGCTTGCAAACCAATTTGCAAAAGGAAGATAATTAGACTTACAGATTGCAGAATTTTGTTGTATGTACAAAAATATGCTGGGACTGGGGTGAAAAAAACTGGGAAATAAAAAGATGGGAAATTAGGGGAATTCACAAAAACACACTACCTCTTGGAATGAGTTTACTTCCGCGGGATTTCGGTACCAAATGTCTTCCAGTCAGCAAAATCGGATTGGTCGACCAAACCCATAGGATCTGTGGTGTTTTTGGAGGCATGTTTTTCGGGATGTCTTTGTTGTTTTTTCATAAGTACACATCTTTTGTAGATAAAATAGTTCAGGATTAAAGAAGTCCCTTGGATTTAATAGAAAAAATCAATAAAAGTAACCATTCTGACAGTTCCTTTGTCACTTCCTTGTGGGCCGTATCTAGTTTATTAGAGAGACAAAGCTCTTAGATTCTGGGAATTCACAAAACATCATAAAACCATTTCCTTGAAATCAAAAGTGCAGGATTCTTAGAAGGTGGGCCCCTACTAGTTACAAGTAGGGTTATAACCCCTATACATGGCCTTATAAAGCGGTAACTTGGGCTGCAACCCTACTTATAGGGTTCATAACTCCACTTAGAATTTGATCCGGTGGCCACCTTGTAAGAGAGTAACATATCCTGGAGGAACTTTATCAAGCATCCAATCCAAAAATTGAATTCAGCCCAACTTCAGCCCACTTGGAAGTTGTAAGGGAATATCATACCCTAAGGATCCAATCACCTTCTGAGAATAGTACTAGAACCAAAATATCTTGCTGAGGAAGTCATTGTAGACCCCAATCATCCTTTGACAAGGTGATTGGATTTGTAGGGATATAATAATTATCAAAGGTCCAGAATGCCACTACAAAAGCCCAATTTTGGTAATCTGTTTCCAACCAGCAACTCATTGACCCATGCCGGCTTGATTTCTGATGGCATAAAATTGGGGTACCAGTTTGGGACTGAAATATTGGGACTGTGACAATATATTCGCATTGCATTTTGGGTGTGGCCCCCTCCAAGTAACTGTGGAAAATTAAGGTGAATAGAGATCTCGTAAAAAATATACTGTAATGGTGGTGAGAGTGGGCCGCACACATAAATTATAATTCATATTCAGTCGGTACAGTTTGGTGTGTCCAGCCTTCGTTTTTTGGAACCATGGCACCTGGGAAGTCAAGGCAATGATTTCGCAGGTCGCAGATTGTTTCCTGACACCTATGGGGATTCTTGCGTTCAGGGTGGACCCAACGATCTCAGTGATCCAATTGTTTAGACTGCTGCGACTGCGACTCAACGAACCCTGGGTGCGTCACCTGTCACCATGTCACCTTTGCTTCGGTGACAAAAAGAAAGCACATTTCTGAGGATGCACTGAAGTGGAAAAGGATCATTTGGGGTCAAAAAAACGGACATTTTTGTTTGCCTAATTCTGAGTCAACATACCATCCGATTTTTGGTCAATTTTGTGCTTTCAAAACACCACCAGGATTTGACTTTGGGAGAATCTGATTCTTGCAACAACTCAGAAAGTTTGCGCTTTAGATAGATGACTTTAGCTGATAGTCATACAACCTTTACAGGAAGTGATATGTCTACAACCTAGTAAAACTAAAGAAACGTTTTAAACCACAACCTTGCGAACATTTTTCTGATAGGAAGGTAGCGGCTAGCATATCACCCCACTTGGTAGCATATCCACCAATTTTGTTTGGGGTGGCATTTTTTCTTCGGAACCAGAGAAAAACATTGGTAGTTAACATCTCTGTAAGCCTGACAAATCACCCTTCCTTAGAATCATGTGATCTCAAATCTGATTGTTTTGAAATCCACGAACCCTGCAAACTACACATTCAAAATCCTCCATAATAACAGGGTCCAATTATTCTTATCACCACAAATGAATGTCAACACCCATGCTGTTTCAAACTGGGAGGGTGGTCAGTTTTAGTAGCAATTTGCATCATATTTTGAGTACGTACCCACTAAAACAAACAGGGCGGACAATGCACTTATCATCCACGGCAGGTATATCACCTACATTTGACTTGTTTTTAATGTTTCTAAAGATGCCTTGCGTGAGAGGGAACGTATCTTTGGCCTTCATTGAATTTTTTTCCAACCACTTCCTGGAGTGATTTCTTGACAAACAATCCTGTTGACAACACGAAAAACCGCCACGCGATACAAATATCACACTCCACAAGGCGATACAAACTTGGTATACAAGTGGTATATACTATATACTGTCCATGGGTGCTTATACATGTTTTCTACGCGCTTCCCAGCATCTTTCTCCAGAACCAGCAAACATCCGTGACTACAACCCTCCGAAAACTGATGGCTGGAAGCTGAAGTCATTACCCCGAAATCTCACCATCTGGTGCCAGCCGTTCGTTTTCGGGGTGTATGGATAAGCCCAATGACAAGAGACTCACTATCAAAAGTCCTTGTGAATTACAACAATTTCATCAACCACACCAACCACCAATGTCAATAAGATAAACCATGTTCATTTTGATGAGGCTTCCACTATCTTCCACCTCAGGCTTCTTATAAGTTACATATAAGGTCCATCATGTTACATCCACATGTACCCTATAGACATCCCAAAAAAAACCCTCAGTTTGGGGTGTCCAGTCAATATAGTCAATGGATTTACAGAAGTCGATCCTGCACAGTGGTTCTTTCACCTGAGCAGGTGTTCCCTGAGCCTTTGATACCTTCCACTATAATGGTGTTTTTTTATAAACCCCATGGACCCTGGAGTTTTATGGGGTTTATATTGATTTCATCATAATGAAGATATGGAAAGGTAACACACCCACAAAATCCATGGGACGAACGGTATATTTACCTACATGAATGGCTGATTTATATGGTAAATGTAGGTAAATATACATGGATCCTATGGGAAAAGGTTTTGGGCATTATAATCCCCTAAAGTGCCCTACATGCCCTACAGTATATAGACTACATAAGCAGGGTTTTGGTCCACTGCCCACCTAAGAAAACCTGAACCTGATCACCGAGCCCAACCATTCCCCCCGCCTCAGCCGTTTCCCGCCGGCGGCGCCGTGTCTGGCTGCACCAGGTTTCGATTATGGGGGCTGCACCTGGCATTTCGAGCTCGAAGGTCATGAGAAAAAGAAGGAATCCCTTCAACACTCAATGGAGCTGGTTGATTTGCCTACAAAACTGGATAGTTTAGAGGGGGATTTTGTAGGCCAAATAGACCATATATATTGACCATCTGGTCATGAAATCTTTGAAGATTGACAGAAGAGTTGGGTATATAGATGAAACGTCTGGATTTCTTGTTCGCCTTTGGAGGCAAGCAACCAATGGCGTGGACAAGGGACCAAAAGTCAAGGGACAATCCCAAACCCACCATTCGTGGTTTGGGGTTCGTCGGCCTGGTCCATATCTATAGTTGGTGGTTTTTTTCCACCCATCTGAAAAATATATGATCGTCAAATTGGATCATTTAATCTTTCCCCAACATTTCGGGATGAACATAAAAAATGGATCCGTTCCAAAAGGGGGGAAATTCATTTTCATTTTCCTTTTTGGAAAGCAGGCTTTTTAGTCAGGTCCCGTGTGACTTCTTTTAGGGAGCCCCTAAAAGCCAGTAAACACGGTCGCGAACTAACCATCAAATTCCGGGCGCCCCCCAACGAGGAGACTTCACCAGAAATTCTAAGCATCCAACATCTCGCGTCGAAGTGCATCTAGGACTGTCTCAATGGTATACTCTCTCTTCCAATTGCCTGTCAACAAATCGCTGAAAAAGTGTCTCAAAAAGGCTGTGAATCAAATATAAACCAAGCCAACATGTTGTGAAACACGCACCCCTTCTTTTGAAAGCAACAAGTCATCACCCTGACTTAGTCATCTTTACTTTATCTCTATCTGGGGCGTAAAATGCAATGCCCGAAGCACGACCAACAAAAAGATGCAAACAGAAAATCTGGGTTCAGATGATGTTATTTCACAGTTCAAGACAGCTCTCCGTAAAATGTGTATGCAAATTGAAAGTGCGGGTAAGGATTGGAAGTAGAAGCAGCAGCAGCAGTTGTTGTTTCCCTTTCTGATGCGCTGCTTCCCCGACAAAGGGCGGCCCGACACTTGAACAACCACACCCAAGAACTGTTATTCTTCACCAAAATCAAATTGGATCCATTTCTAAAGTCCATGAGACCCAAAAAACCCTCAACCAAAAACAACATGCTGTTGATGGTTCAGAAAAACAAACAACCACCTGGGATGTTTGTTGAAACCCTGTAAATAATGGCAAATATTTACCAAGCTCAATTGGTTTTCTCGCCGGATTTCTGAACCATCAACAGGATGACCCCCACCCAACCTTACCATCGATGACTTTCAACCCGTTCCCGGCCTAAAACGCCCCAGTTGGGTTTCACCTGTCCATCTGGCTCCACACACGTCATGTTGATCCCGGCGGTAAAGCGAACGTCCGGCAGGACGTCCGGGTAGCTGGCGCCGGTGACCTAAGGTGCACCTTTTCTCCAAAGTTTATGGTTACACCCCTGAAAAGTAACATGACATTGGAAAATCCCTAGTATCAATAGGAAATACATCTTCAAATTATGGATTTTCCAGCCAGTCATGTTAGCTTTCGGGGGGGTACTTTTGAAATCAAAACAAAGCCACCTGTTTCTCAAAAATACACACTCTCACATGTTTTCAAAAACAACTCAATGATAAACTCATCAACCAAACATGAGTTGCAATGATTCCACAAACATACAAACCTTTTTCATATTATGTAAGCTTTCTTTTCTGCCTCACAGTTTGGCTAGTCTTTTTTCAACCCAAAAAAGGTGAGTTGATGTGTGTTGTATATCTTCATTTGCAGGATACCCAACCTATGCAATCTCGGTTGAGAGATGTTTTTTGTTCAACCAAGCCAAGAGACAATGACCAAGGAGTAAATGCGATTGTCAAAGGCCGTATCGATCGGTCCAAAAATCGTGCCATTCCAAGTTGTTAGTGTGATGTCCTTAGGCTGAGATGATTGCAACCAAAACTGGTGGATGGTTTCAACCCATCTGAAAAAAATATGAGTCAAATGGCTTCTTCTTCCCCAAATTTTTTGGGGGTGAACATCAAAAGTGTTTGAAA
Source organism: Breviolum minutum Mf 1.05b.01 (assembly GCA_000507305.1). Taxonomy (NCBI): domain Eukaryota; class Dinophyceae; order Suessiales; family Symbiodiniaceae; genus Breviolum; species Breviolum minutum. Next base: position 37,080 of record DF241819.1, read on the forward strand.
CCACCACCGAAAAGAACATGTTGTTGAGGTGAAAACAACGGCGGCCTGAACATCGGTCAGCAGGCTGAGATATTTATTGGGTTTTATGATATGTTACCCATTGATTTTGATAGGATATAGAATATTTTCTAAAGAAGTGCAAAAAACACAACGGAAAAGCCGAAGAAAGCTGGAGAAACAGATATCAGAAAATTGAAGGTTTGCTGTTTTTTATTGGTCTGGCACTTTTTGGTTCTGACTTGATATACTATACACTCCCTAAAACTGACACAGCCATCGAAAATCCACCATTTTGATGGTATTTACCAGGAAAAATGGGGATTGTCATGGGCTATGTTAGTTTCAGGGAGGGTTAATTTTAACTTACATCATTTCGTGGAACCATTGAACCACTTGAAGGGCCACGAGTCACAGTTGGAAAGGGCCTATCCATCTCTTGGCGCCAAGTTGTTTTTTCAGGTTCCGCATGTAGCCAACATTGTTTTGGTTGGCCAGGTTTCTTGTACCAGCTTAAAAAAAGCAGTAGAAACCACCTATATTACCTTGACGACAGATTCTTTTGTACCAGGTTAAATATCGTAGAAACAACGTATATATAATATAATATAAGTAATATATATATATATATGTATGGCCTGTATATCTTATACCTGACATTCACGTGGTGTGGCCAAGTGGATGAATCTTTGGTGCTATCCGGCAAGGGCAGTAGAGGGAATTCCCCCGAAATCCTCTCAAAACATGTTGAATTTCGCTACAGCGAACTCCAGATGATATCCAACATGACTTTAGGATACCAAACAAAAAACTTGAGCTGACGCTTTTGCTCCAAATTGGACTCTCTTTTGCTCAACATCAAGGTGCCGTTTTTTTTTGTTGCAAATTCCAACTACAAATGTCTATCCAAATTTTTGTCCTGACTATCTTCACCTGGGGATGGCTGAGTTGGACACCAGAATCAGACTTGGTTTTCCCTGATTCAACCGCACAGTCTTATTGAAAAGAAGCCCAAAAAAGGGGCCGTTTTTCGAAACAATGGCCAAGCAACATCATCATAGGCCAAACCCCATGAGAGATGCGATGCTCGTTCACACTTCTGTCCTTTTTCCTCAAAGCCAAGTGAGTTCTTCAAGTTTTTTTATGAGAATCGTACCCACCTACGAGTGTTGAAGAAGGCCTTACTGGGGTCTCAGTATAAGGGACAAGCCATTGGTCAATCACCCTTATTCCTGGGGTATAGCTACGCGTAGGTGGGATTCTCATGATTTTGGGATCGGGTTGGCCTTTTAGTCGTCCTTTACCTGGTACCTCAATGAGAAGCGAGTTTTCATAAAAAGTGCTTTTAAATCTTCCTGTTCTAAGAATACTCCCCGGCACATGTTTGAGGATGTCTGAAGTCAAAGAAGTAGAAATAAAAAACCGCTTATTCACATTAAGATCTTGCATACAGTAATGATCTCATAATGCACTCTAAATCGACTTATATTCGATCTATCCGAGTAAAAGATGCATCAAATCCAATATTTTTTACGGGGACCTCAGCAGCAATTTGCCCATGGTAAACACTCTCTGAGACACCCCCTGAAAGGGTTAAGTTATTTTTGTCCAGTTGGAAAGTGGGAACCCAGTTGAGCTGATAGGAGTAACTGCTACAACCGTGAAGTGAACTCAAAGGAAAGCGATTCATAATCAACCAATGGGTTCGGCAAGGTGATGAAATTGTTAGATACAGTAAGCCTATGGCAAACACGATTTTCAGGCCGCCACTGTCAAGTTCCAACCAGCTGTAGTGGTTTTATCATAGATCTGGGTGAAATATATTGTGCTTCATCAAGGAACAACATAATATATAAGTCGATTTAGTGTTGATCTTCATGTGGGTTCTTCCTACTACTGTACAAACAACATCAAACAACTTCAATTGCTTATATAAGGTGAACGGTCGTTGATTTCCTGTGCTTGAATTCATCCACCAATCCTACCGCAAAGGTGTTGCTGTTTTCTGTCATCATGTGGGCCAGTGATTTGGAAGATTCTTTTGCTGAGATGGATGGATGAAAAAGAGATACTACTGTTAATGGTTCAGAAATCCTGCGATCACCAGTTGAGGTTGGTAGTTGAAATCCCAATTTACAGGGTTTCAACAAACATCCAAACAGTGGTTGGCCTTGGGATTTCTGAACCAGCAACAGTATGATACAACTATGATACAGGATGGGATCTATAATTCTCACAGGTAGGGCCTATAGGGCTACAAAGCTCATGAAGATCAAGGACTCAAATTAGGAACCCAAAATGAATGGTCTGTAGATGATCGCTCTTTTCCCAGGCTTCATTTTCGCTGCACAGGTTTTTTCATAGACTCCGATTCTGTTACACTGGATAACCGTTAGGTCAACTGCCGACTTGATTTCAAGAATCAGAATGTTGGTTCCCACAAGCTTTTTGGAAATGAGATTGTACAAAAATCAACATATACCACACCATGCGTCCCAAACACACTCCAGTCTGAGTTGAAAAGTCAGGGGAGATGTACAATCATAAAAAATATTGCTGCTGAAGGCGAACCGGGAAAAGTAGAGCACATAAAAATCCTACAAATGGAATTGATTGGTGATTGACAATGCTAGGAAAGTCAAAAACATCACCTTCAACAAATCAAAGTAGTATGGTAGAGGTAATTAAGTACTCGACCTTTGGTACAGCGATCGTCTGCCAAGCGACCAATTCGTCCAGCAAACGAAAGCTGCGAGGCACAATGACTTTGTCACTCCTTTGCAGCAGGGTAGCTTGGTATGCTTCATACAATCATGCCCAACATACTCGATTGGGCCGGAATTTTCTACCTACAAAATTGAGCAACACCATCGGATTCAATTCATTTAATAGGGCTAATAATCCTGAAAGGTCTGAGCCTTTGCGTCATTCCAAGATTGAAGGTGCTACTGTTCATGGAAGAAATCTTGAACCATACCATCCCAAATGATTGGTGGGATCGATTTCTAAGTGAAGGATGGCATGTTCGCCAAATTCGTGTCTCAAAAGTTAGTCCACCACTTCTGAAAGTCTAACTTTTCAGCATCAAAGTGCGGATCAGGTTGCATCCCTTACGCTTGGATACCAAAAGTGATGCTGGTTGGTTAAGGGCGGGATCCTCAACGGCATACTACTACCCCCCAAAAAAACCTAACATATGCCCTGAAAATGATGATTGGAAGATGAATTTCCTTTCAATCATTGTCGTTTTTTAGGGGACGTGTTGATTTTCCGGGGATTTTTTTCAGGGTGGTTCTTCAAGGTTCAGAGAAGCAACCGAGGATTGGATCCGCTGCTTACACCGTGACCTCTTGTAACTGTCCATGCATCTGGCTTCCATGTAGAATCTAGTAAAAGAAGGTCTTGAAACGTACAAGTCTTTTTTGGGGTGTTTTCCACGGGTTTTTGTTCCAGGGTTTTTTGTCCTGGGATATATCCTCCCAGAAAAAAAAACAAAATCCAAGTTTCGAATTTTCTTGGATTTTTTAAAGAAACAGGTCTCGTGGAAACACAAAAATCAACACTGAAAACACGAAAACCCGCTGCACCTCACAGTAGCAGGAGATGCTTGCGGTGCTGGAACCACAGGTCTCGGTGGGGGCGACTCTCTGAGTTTAGGATCCATTGGTTGCAAGGTAACAAACCCGTAAAATCCATAGGACTTGGTATATTTACATACATTTATGCCTAAATTTGTATGGTAAAATATCATGTACATAGCCCATACATGGATCCTATCAGAATCCATATACATACCTGGAAACGTAGCGCGTAGCCCAACATCTCAGTTTGGAAGTGGGGGCCACTTAGAACAAATGGAGCCAAATCAAAGTAGCCTAAAATTTGAAGGAATCTTTAATATTTGCCTTTTCCGAAAACTCAATAGATCTATAGTCTAGTTCCCTACGAAACTGGGTCGTTTGAGTCAATGAATGTAGGCAACACACACCATACAATTGATATATCATTGAAGGTCTCGGCTTTGATCTCTTGGAGAATCATGAAAGACCTGAATCCCCTTAGCAGCCACTCCCCACGGGAAAAAAATCCTCGGTTGGCCCAACTGCTGGTGTGAAGATGGAGGCTGCGAAGGGTTTCCGCCCTGTTCTGGGCTAGCCGCCTGTGCCGGGCCAAAAGGAAAACAAAAAACAGTATAACCTCTTTGTAAACTAACATAGCAATGGGAAACCACCATTTTTTAAATAGGAGATACATCTTCATGCATGGTGGATTTTCCATTGCTATGTTAGTTTACCGGAGTGTAATAAGGAAAATCTAAGGGAAACCTTCGGTTCCCACATGATCCCCCAGTAAAAGTTCAAGGTTACACCTTTGAAACGCCACAAACCTCGATCAAAACTTTTAAACGGGCTGAGATAGGATAAAATCGGGCACTTTTCTAAGGTGCCTCCAAGAGGAGTGTCAATCCTTTCAACCCCAAATTTTGTGATGTTCTTCGTTTGTGATGACTTTATGATCGTAGTATTCTACCCTTCTAAAAATCAAGCACACAATTCAAGTTTCAAAGGGGAGTTTTCGCGGAAAACCATGCGATTAAAGAGCAACTGGACGCGCTTCAAGATCCCATGCGTTTAACTAGATGTTGAAATCAAACGCTCCCCCACTTTGTTGTGTCAAAAACATCCATGGATCCAACCAACAATACCGAAGAAAAAAGACAGGATTCTTAAGGTTCTTGGAGTCTTGGTTTTCAGCCAGTAGATGGGAAGTTGGATTCAGAAGTAGAATACCATCTCAGTAGAATCAGTAAAACAAAGAAAACATGCGGTGCATATGATTAGGCAAGAACACAGCACTAGTGTCCCATATGCTCCATGTATGAGATATATGATATTTACATGATATTTACCTACATTTGCTATCAATATATAGAGAAATGTAGGCAAGAATTCCATACATGGAGCACCTGAGAATGTGTGTGATCTATTTACCCCTTGTACTTGGACAGGATGGAGACCCCCTCCTTCGCAAGTGCTATTATCGTGCCAAAGGAGCTAAAATTAATGTTTTTAGAAACTTGAATGGTTGATTCGAAGGTCATACCCAATCGTGATGGTAAATGAGGTGATAAGAACAATCATTTCTCACATCATCCCAGTCCCGACCACTTACACCACCCATCCCAGCTCCCACCACTTACACCACTAAATCGCTTAATACTGCAAACATCATGATTTCATACCAGCACCTTCCAAGGGATGCCAATTAAAGACTAAGGGAAGGGATGGTAAATTGGCACCCTTTCGGAATCATTTGGCCCCTTGCGAAGGTCAAGGTATGATTTCATGGCGTCTCGAAGGTATGTAATTCTTGAACAAACAAATACAGCCCTAACGATCAGCTTCTGGATCTCCAAATCTGACTGCTTTAGGATCCCATTTGGAAACACCAAACGGCAAAACAGAGTGAACAAAACTAATTAACTAATAACTATATAGTCAACACCTTCATTTGGGGAGAATCTTCATGGTTTTGTTACATCAAAACTACTCATTTACTTCATTCTTCCAAGTTTTTTCCAATCCCCAAGCTTTTGAAGGCACCAGATGCGTGACGTGAAATTCCCTGCCTCGGGGGGTTTGGAGTTGCCACAGCCCATGGAGCCAACTGCACCTGTTGCCGCAGTTGCCGCGGCTCCAAGAGGGGGACTCCCATGGGAGGAAAGGTATATTCAAACCTACATGAATGGCTGGGTTTTTGGGTGTTTCCTTAAATGCTAGTACCCAACAACCATCAGTTTTCCTACTAGAAATGATCATTTTGGGGTGTGAAATGGGGGGTACCACCATTATAGGAAACACCCAAATATGATAAATGTAGGTAAAGCAAATATACCAGTCACATGGATCCTATGGGAAAGATCTTTGAAAAGATTCAAGCAAACAATTGGGCATAACGGTATAACAGTATAACTATATAAGGGCGTAAATTGCCAGCATCTTCATGTCTTTTTGGGAAACACCGTCTCTCAAAAATGCCCGAAATTGCAACTACATCCACCATTTTTCAAGTCCATCCCCAGATTTCTCAGGTGAAACGATGTTTTCAAGCCAAATATAAAATGCTTGATTGATTTATACACATCAAACCATGGCCACGGTGGGATCACCAGTGTTTTCCTATCACCAAAAAAAGGCCATCGCAACTTGGGCATCCCAACACCCGTCCCAACCAACGGGATCGGGGTACGGGTCTGGCCGCCCACGGAGCCGGCGCGGCTTCTCCGTCAAATTGACGCTGCAGTGGAGCGAAATGGCAGCGGTGGAAAGAGATGCTTCTTTTTCAGCCAAATGGATCGTTTTGGAACGAAAATTTGGAGCTTTTTTCTTCCACTTGGATGATCTTGGATGATGACCCTCGAAGAAAGCTGTAGGTACGAACAATGATGTTCGGATCACTGACATCCTTAAAAAAAAACGCCTTGCTTTTTTTGGTATGGCGAATGGGAATTTGCGGTGAAATCCACCAAAAAAGAGAGAAAATCGGAGATCTTTTGGTCCACATAAACACTGATCGGAGTTTAGGGGCCAAAATGATTGAGAGATGAATAGAAGATTCCTCTGAGGCTGGTTCACCCTTCCAAAAGGCACAAATTCCATTTTCTGGCCCATGTTGTTACTATCAACCCCGAAATTCCAATCAATTGGTTGCCATCCAAAAAGATGGAAACACGCAAAACATGTAGGGTTTAGTTGATTTGAAAGGTGGAGAAATCTTCGCATATGCCGCATATCATATGCCCATTCCTTGGTTTACTTCTAGTCCGTCCCATTTGAACTCCCCCTGTGTTGTCAAACATCTTTTTGTGTCAGGCATCGGCTCATCAGGAAGCTGCTTTGGCCTTCAAACAGTTGAAAAATATGCCCCGTCAAATTGGATCATTTCCCCAAGCAGTGGTGAAAATAAGAAACATTTGAAACCACCAGCTAGTTGTTACATTCCCTTTTGCTGGTTGGTGAATGGCGGGATCCTTTTTCATGGCTTGTGACATATACTTTGCATATACTTCCCTTATAGCTGGGAAGCATTTCATCCTCTACAAACATCCCAAAGAGCCAGGGGCCCTTTTTTCATTGCTCCATTAAGTAGTGGCAACAAAACCCTTTCAACCAATGATTATTACATTGGCGGTCCTTCGCCTGTCCTAGCAATCCCTTTAATGATAATTAGCAAAATCATTAGAGTTATAGTTTCCATGAAAACAACATCAATTCAAAACCAGAGTTGCTGGGGCCATTGTTAGAGGATTCTAAAACACAACAACCATGAATTTCTAGGGTGGGTCATCACAACCTATGAGATCCCGTCGGAGAAGGTCTGTGAACGGATTTCCAGCTGTGATGTTTCAGAAACTTTTAGGATCCATGGATCTCACCCTAATATCGGGTGATCTCACCCGAATATCCTATACATGCTATAATATGTATCTAAATGAAACCATTTCTTATTTCAGTGGGTACAATCTAATATTACAAACCATATATACAAACCGTTTCTTTGATAAGAGTTGGTAAAATCTCCGTTTTCCAAATCTTATCTCATTTCTTATCAGCCAATTATCACCATCCGATGACCCGCGATTACCCATCACCTACCGGCCTCCGACAAGTCCAACAAGAGATTCGTCATCTGTCCTTCCCCACAGGATCCATGTATCTGGCCAAATCATAATATTTCACCGACCTAGATTTCGCTGAAATAAGAGGATTTCCCTTACTAAACCACCATTTGATGTCGTGTGAGGTCGCTGTAATTTAACCAGATTTATGGTATATTTACCTACATTTAGTGGATTTTTCTGGTAAATGTAGCCAAATGTACCAGTCCCATGGATCCTATTGGTTCAAATTCGGTTCGAATAGTTGAAAAACAACGGGGGATCCATATTTGCAGATTGGGGTGATGGTTTCTTAGGATCTAGTGCTCAAAAAAGTGGGGAGCCGAAAACCCTGTATATGCAAATCGCAAAACATGTATTTATATATATAATATATATATATATATATATATACGTATATTGAAACTGTATATAGAAGGGCTTAAAGGTACCCCAATATACCTCACTTTTAAGGGAATTTTATCAACCTACTCAACATTTACAAACTTACTGAGACATCCTAGTAGGATCCTAGCGGCTGCTGGCCAAATGGGAGGACTGGGTTGTCATGCCAAAACTCGAAATGCGACCCAAAATCAAGGAGGACGAAAAATAATCTTTCCCAAGAAGTTTCGTTTCTATGCATTTCATTCTGATCTGATTTGTTCATTATCTGATTTGTTCATGTTCAAGAGACTCATGATTTTTTTGGGAGGTATTGTTAAACAAAAACATGTTGAACCGCTTTTTCTCCCAAATAAACGCACCCGTTTTTTGTGGATCGCCATTTTTTCCAACAGCAGGATGAAACGTTTGGAAACCTGTCACCGCCGAGGTGAACCAGTTTATACGGGGTCATTTCAGGAAACCAACTCAAACAATGAATATTCTTTTTTTGGGAAGAAATCACTCGAAATGACCACCAGTTGCATCGTCTGTATTCATTCATTCATTCCTTCCTTCCTTCCTTCATTCCTTCATTCCTTCATTCCTTCCTTCATTCCTTCATTCATTTGATCCTTACAAAATTGGGTTGGAATCACCTCTGTCTCTTCTGCGGCTCCTTGCAATTCTTGGACACGTTCAGCATGGTCCTTGCGCAGCTTTTGCAGCTCCTCTCGCATCCCAACCTGAGCAAAAGTAGGGAATTCTAGGTCACGTATGTGACAGGGAAAGGTTATAATTTCAGTGAATGTCCGGAGCAGTTTCGAAAACACTTGGATTCATTTTTTCATAATTCACGAGTAATTATGACCATGGTGATGTATTGGCCCCATAGGATCCATGGGACTGGTATACGTATACATTTACATATACATGAATAGTGGATTTTTCTAGCTAAATATACCATACATTCCATGGATCCAAAGAGGGTTGGAAACTCTCTTAACTTTGGCCCAGGCTCTGCACCTCAGGTCCGCCGTTTGTAAAAATCTGTTCCCAGGCTCTGCTAGTTTTATCTATGAATTGGTAATCCATGTGGGGGTTTCCTAAAATGGTGGGTTTCCCCAACAACCATGGGTGTTCCTACTAAAAATGATCATTTTGGGGTGTGCAATGGGGGTACCACCATTTTAAGGAAACCCCCCATGTATGGATAAATTCCGTCTGTTTCATGGGGTTTTTTCGTCCCATTTTAGTAGCAATTTTATCACTTTCTTCAGGTACTCACCTAATAAAACAAACTGGGTTTAGTAGTCTGAGATGACCATCAGGGAGACCACCAGCCCAGATTTTTTTTTGCTTTGTTGGGAGTCGGTTTCCCCAAGATGGACCCCTACTGAGTTATTTCAATGGTGTTATGGGGCCACGTTTTTGTGGCCCAAAATAAATGGGTAACTGGGGTGAAATGTCACCCCTGTAAGTGGAGTTTGGAACCTGCCTAGTTACATGGGGCCCACTTTCCCCCTAACTCAACTGCAAGGTGAGGTTACTTGAGGTCATCAAAGCTCACTTCTTATATAACCCCTTGCACCAGCATCTTCAAGATTCCCGGGCCTCCTTGTCTTTCTGTTCAGCCAAGGAATGTTTTAAGAAAGCCACCTGGATGTGCGTTGATAAATCCCAAGGCGGGAATGAAAACAGAGGTTGCCGCGTCTCTCCAAGTTGAACCATGCTGAAACATCAGCCACAAAAACAACACAACCATGAGGTTCTGGGTGCAATTTTTCTGTATTGTTGAAGTACATATGTGAGGGTAGTTTTTTGGGACCCACATGAAACAGCTGCTAAGAAGGCAGTTTTCATAAAACACTTCCAAACAAAAGGTATTTGAAATTTTATTGGACAAGGAATAAGAATCATCCAACATCAACTTACACTTAGAATCTGAGAAGGGAATCTGAGCTCTGATGCTTTTGAGATTCATCGTGAAACCCTGCTATGAAAAAAGTCTGGAACGCATTCTCCTTCTATGGGAGGGTCCTTCATGATTCTTCCACCAAGACCCCTTGAACCGGAAAGCAAGTACTGGGACCTAGTATCATTTAGCGCTGTGCAAGTGCTTTTTTTGTATCAGACCTAAATAGATATGGTTTAGATGAAATAGATGAATGATTGTATATACACTCCCCAAAACTAACATAGCCCCTGAAAATAGGCCATTCCAAAAGGAAACTAGCATTCCAACCATCCATTTGCGGGTGTTCTGCTAGTTTTAGAGAGGGCAACTACAAAAAAGCTGCAAACATGTCTCCCATCATGTTCAACTACTTTTAAACTGACATGCTTTTGTGGTTTTCACAAAATCCGCCCCACACCAGTTGGGATAATCCAATCACATGGGCCCATCATCACCAGGGAGTGTGAATATGAAGCATATCAAATACTGTATGTCAAATTCACAAGTGCAGGTACAGGATTTTGTTCATCAAGGGTGGCTGGCGTGGTTCATCCCACTTTTCCATCAGGAAACACATCTACAAATTTGAGCATAACTGATGCTTATTGAAGCCTGAAGAATCACTCGAGATTTCAAATCCTCCGTTGAAAGGTCTTTCATGATTCTTGGGGAGCACTATCTTAGATTACCCGAAGAGATTTCTTACTTGCACAAATTTTGCAACTTGTGGGAAATGACGTTTACAGGGCATTTACAGGGATCTCCTACTGTTCTGGGTGAATCGTCCATTTAAAAGAGATGTCACTTTGAACTCCCTAAAGGCCTTCTCAGGAGGTGTGAGTTTGGGGGGGGTTCAAGCTGACACCGATCCACACCCAAAGTATTTGGAAGACTATCATGACTTTCTATCCTTTAAGCATTCTCTCAGAAAATAAGCATCAACAGATCCGACTTTGGGGGAAGAGAATGGGTCCACTGGATCTGTCATGAGCGAATTGATTAAGCTACGTACAGTTAAGACTTGGAGGGTGCGAAGGTAGTATCGACAGGTATCCCCAAAAAAACGTTTCGGGATGATGCAAAAAAACATGTCAATGTTGGGATAGTGCCCTACAATGCCCTAGGAACTGGTGATCCACTTGAGATCCAAGAACCTGAGATGGGGTGCCCCATTTTGGAGGAGGAAAATCATCTGACCCAAACATTTTTGACTGACTTCAGGTTCCATTCCAGCTGTTTTAAATATTCCGGGGGTGTATAATTACATCTCAGTAAGTTGCACTACTTTTTTTCACACCTAAAAAACCATCAATTTTCAAAGCTACAAAACTACAAATTTTTACCCAGTTTTTCAATAAAAAATGCTCAATTTGGATCATTTCTTCAAGCTTTTAGGGTACACAATTTTTTTCCCCAAACCTTTCTTCAACCACTTGCCCCAATTTTGTGGTATAATCTCCGCCTCTCTTCGATAGCTTTCCAAGGTCCTTCCGTGTCCCCAGCACCCGCGGCACACCTTCCCCCACCTGGTTCAACCTGATTCTTGGATGGTGGCTTCAATAATGCCAAAGGATCCATGGGACGAACGGTATATTAACCTACATGAATGGATGATTTTATATGGTAAATGTAGGTAAATATAGCATACATACATGGATCCTATGGGAATTGTTGAGCCACGAAAAAAAAAACTCTTACTTTCCATTAAATCCTGGTTGTTTAAATAAAAATCCTAATAATGTGTCTTTTAAATAATCCCCATTGAACTGTGTAGTATAATCCCCTATAATGCCCGAAACAACAAGGGTTTTTTCATTGCTCAATTGGATCATATCCCATAGGATCCATGCAACTGGATTCTATTTATACCTTATACATCCTTGTGCATTTAGAGTTTATTTATGGCAAATGGTAGGCTTCCAGTTTCAATCCCTTTAAACATGTATTGGTCAATGGTCAACATGGCAGTCTTACCCAACTTGGGGTGAACATGCAGAATGAAGGTCCTAGGGAAAAGTCATGTGGATTTTTCCAATCCAACAAAAAAAACAAACGGATGTCCTGGCCACTTCTTCATCTGCCATCATACTGGCGCTCGGTGTTAAGCCCGGTGCTGCTGGGGAATCCTCTCCTGGTGGTGGTCTATATGAAGGTAGCAAGTGGGGTCGTCACAGAAGAAGAGGTGGTTGTTTTCTCCCTGCAATGAACAATGGGTTTTCTCACTGCATATTCTTTTTCGTCTTGGTCACTTGGTCGGCTTCAGCATTTCGCAAGCCAGCTGTTAAAATGGTTGACCAAACCGTTTTGAAACCAACTCACTAACATCCAAAAGGATTCATGGGACTGCTAGATTTCCCTAGCTTTATCTAGCTGCTACGTTCATCTTTTATGGTAAATGTATAGGTAAAAGTCCCAGTCCCATCAATCCTATCCAACTTAAATATTCTTGAATCATCTTCAGAGTTTGGAAACGGTTGCGAACTCCAGATTAGGCCATTATAAATAGATTCTATGGAAACCGCAAACTTTTGAAGCCACAACATCTACAAAACCCATCTTCATGTTGGGGAATCCTGGCTCTAAAACCAGGAAAATGAGCTGAGACCTTCTATCAACATCAACTCTTATGGTGGTTTGGTATTTCTAGGCATATCATACCTAGTCCCTAGTCTTCCAGATACCTTGTGATTTCTTGGAAGCCTTCAGGGAATCCAAACACCTCCAAACCCATACTTTTTGGATGATTTCGGAAGCCTAGGGATGAATCCCTTTCAAGCACGCTGGAAAACTAACATGGAACCCAAAAAATTGGTGGTTTGGGTTTGTAGATGTTTCTCCTTTTCCAAACGGTGTATTTTGAGGTTCCATCTTTGTTTTCGTGGCGGTAATAAACAATGCATGAAAAATCGGCTTCACCTGACGAAATAGCCAACCTTTCGATAAGACAAACCCAACCTGTGACTCATGCAACCACGCCGAGGTTGGTTGATTCCCATGCATTCAGGGATCAACATAGATAAACGTTTCTACCCAAAGAAAGGAACTCTGATACGTGGGTGTCATTTGGCTCAATTCCGCAACACATTTGGGGCAGAAAATCAAAAACACAACGTGAAACTAGCGTATCTAAGACTACAATTATTATGGGACTATCAACATGTTCATTCTACCCAATTGGGATTCGTTTATAGGCTCCGATGGTGGGACGATGAAATTTACCAAAAATCACCAGCTTCCCTCTTTGAATTTACCCCCAAATATCACCAGCTTGGCTTCAATGAACTTGAAAAAAACATGATGCAACAACCATGATGAATCATACTCAGCCAAATCACCATGTAATTTGAACATTTATGACTGTATTTTTCTATATTTGTTCTACTATAAATTTTCATCAAATCTTATAGACATGGCCAACCACCTATCTTTTATATTACTTTTTCTACGATATTGATATGTAATCCTTCCAAAATTTGAAGGTTGACCATCTGTAGTACCCAATTAGCTCTCCTGCATAGCCGCCTCGCATCCTGCCAAAAGTCCAATGGAATGTCACACTGAACTGGATCCAAAAATTTTCTGGTAAATGTAGCTATATATACAAAAAAAACCGTTCGTCCCATGGATCCTATGAAAGATTTATGTAAAAAACCTTGAAATTCCTCCCTGGAAATTGGGAAATTCCTGTTGGGAAGCAAGCATTTTCAGCTTTCATGTTAGGTTTCCGGAATGAAGTTTGTGAGTTAATCAATGTTCGTTCGCTGCCTGATTGATTCGTCCGCTTTTTAATCCCTAGTTGGTGGTTGATCCCCCTAATGGAACCATATTCCTCAAAACATCTTTGAAACCACCCCCTAGCTAGCTTCTAAGCGCAATGTGATCCATGTGTAAAAAACTTAACTAAAAAAAAAGAAACTCCCATTTGCCGGACATTCATCTCTCTAAACCCAGGAAGTTGTTCTTATTTTCTCAAAATTTCCCTCCCTTGCTTCTTTCGTTCCTAAAAAAAACAAACCCCAACGAACCTCTGTTTTTTATCTGGGCACCCAGTCGAAACAAAAGCCATGGGCCCATTGGAAATTCTCTTTGAAATTCTTCGCCAGCCTGTGATGTTCTTGTTGAAGGCGTACCAACTGCTCTTGAGCCTGGTATCATGGAAATCTATGAAGGGCCCACCCCGCAAATGCCGCCTGGTGCCAGGAAATAGGCGGCCTCAATAGCCGGCCTTATTAGGGGATGATAGATGGTTGATAATCCCTCAAGACGGCCGGCTATTTCTTGGTAGGGTGAGTACCTTTAGATTTCCATGATGGCAGGAAACCATGAACAAAGGTGTCAAAGTGATGCGGGGGGATCCCATCGATAAATTTTCACACCTTTTCGTGGAGCACCACTTGGGTTGAAAAACACATCCTGCAAATTTTGCGGGCGGTTTTCCTCCTGAAAACCAAAATCAACTTCGACCATATTTTTTGTTCCCACTGTTCGACAATAAAATCCACCTTCTCATCATCTCCAACTAGCTTAGCTGACACCTCTAACAGTTGAACTGTGTCCTTTTTGTTGGGGAAAGATACTGAATCTACCCCCCCCCCCCCAACGGTCCTGGGGGTCCCACCTTGACACGGGCACGCTCGGCATGTTCCAATTTCAAACGCAGCTTAGAACCTTAGGCACTTTCGAAGCGGAGTAGGTGGCTCTAGAGGTGGCCCGGTGGCCCAGGGATCCGACAAGTCGTCATACCTAAGTCATACCAAAAGTCGCCTTACCCCCATGTGAACACAATCTACAAGGAGGGAATTTCCAAAAGTACATGTGGTTATAATAGGGATGAAACTTCCCTCATTCCCTACTCAGGACCAGCCAGTTTTAGGGGTAGGAATCAGATCCAGTTGGGGTTTGGTGCTTTTTCTTGATTTACCTCCGCACGAAAACTAACATGACAATGGAAAATCATCCTTTTTTGTAGTAGGAGATACATCTTCAAATGGTTGGAAATGTTCCATTGTCATCTTAGTTTTTGGGGGGTATAACGTATTTTGTTTCTGGTTGATGTCTATAGTCCAAATTAGATTATAGGCCCTAAAGTCTTCCAAATACCTACTGTACTCAAAAGGCCTATGTGGTAGGTTTTGAGGTCCAAATACTTCCTCACAAGGTGTTTGAAACCTAAGGTAGGTAGGTTCATGATAGATATTTTTCAGGTGATGTGGTTGTGTTGCTTTGTTCAAGTCGTTTGATCTTTTGGTTGTTAATTCTTTGGGTAATGTGCCATCATCACTCTGAAAGACCTGATGCGTAACGACCGTGGGACTTCCTGAATTGTTGAGTTCACAGGAGCCATTGAAACCAGTCCATTTACTTAAGGTGGTTGGAACAAAATATATAGACCATTCCCCAACTGGTGGGTTTGAAGGGATGATTTACCATGGTAGAAAGTAAACAAAATCACCCGAAGAAACAAATCCAAGCATATTGAGTTGCTTGACGTTCTCCGGTCATGTAGGTCAAAATAGATACCATGTCTCGTGGATCCTATGGGAAGCAAACAACTTCAAACAATTGTTCAACAGTTGTTTGAGACTGAAAAACTCCCCTGAACATACCAAGTATAAAGACCACGACCACTCTAACCACATTATCCATACTCATGTATCTCAATGCGATATCAAGGCACATGAACTACAGCTGTAGTGTTCGCTTGGCCTCTGTGTTTTAGGCCGAATTTTTGTTGGGATAAAGTCCTTACATGGCTCATGATACTTTGTCTCCGGAGAAGAGTCTTATTCAACAAATAATATAGGATTTGTGCATATCTTTTTCAGGAGTCGCAGTTGTTTCACCAACTAACTCCAGAACCGTAAGCCATGACGTAATTCATGTCTAAGTCAAATGAGTCAAATGGCATCAATTGGTGGTGAATGCAAGTTTGAAACTTCTACGTTGAATCCCATTAATGCTAGTTACGCAAAACAACCAGCTCATGCTGACTTCCCCAGTCTTGGAGAAAATGGAAAGAACTTATTGGAGATGACAATGGAAAGAAAATACATCTCTAATGGGAAATGTCAATATATGTAGACCTTGAAGACTTTTTGAGGCTCCTTTTTGCGCTTCAAGCAATCACTTCTTATACTAGATACATTTATTTCTGGCTTAATCAAAGCATTCTACGGTAAAAAACGCAGCCAAATGCACCTTTCGTTAATCGATTATGGTGACCAACCTATGACCAACCATTTAGTTTAGGTATGGATGTTAACGGTCTCCGAGGCAGTTGGAAATCTATAGCTGATAGCATCCATGTATGGTATATTTACCTACATGAATAGTGGATTTGTATAGTAAATGTAGAACATACCAGTCCCATGGATCCTATGGGTAATTGTAGCAGTTTAGTGTTCTGAACCAGCAACTAGAATGTGAACTTGAATGTTCTCAATTATTGAAATGCACTGAGAAACTACTGGCCCCTAGTGTTGTATTCAAACTGCCTCGGAAATGTCATGTACCACCTTTTTGAGGGCAACTGTGGCTGGTTTTAAGGGTAAAGTGCATGGAAATGAACAGCAACTGATTTTCCATTCCACAGCACTTCCTTTGATCATAAAACTGAAGGTCCCTCCCCAGAGGATTCTTCTTTATAGGTCTGTTTCATGCATCCCATGTGCTTCGGCCAATTTCATGTTTATTTAAATATAACTCATAGTGTTGATGGTTCGGAGATCCGGCGGCCGCACCTGTCAGTGCAGGTACTCACCCGAGAACTATCGGCTGGAACCTAAAAATCATTCATTTCAGAAGGAAAAACATCTGAACCAAACCTCCATTTTTTGGGTTCCAACCATTACCCTCCTGGGGAACTAACTAACAGATCCCCACCTGCAGGAAAAGGAAAATCATCGACTCAAAAGTGTCAAACTGCAGGGATATGTCAGTTCCCACAAGGGTAGTTTTCGGAGGTGTACTTGATGTTTGGTCTCAGGCCTCTCCACTGCCACTTCAGCTACCTGGCCAACAAAAAAACGACTGAAATTTCAGATCAGAAAAGGAAACTACACCCGGGAAAACGAGCGAATGTCCCCTTGTTTCATCTTCCAACCATCAATTTTCAGGGGATATGTCATATGTTAGTTTTCAGGGTGGTCAGGTGCTATTTTCAAAAATGCCCCATCAAAAAAACAACTTCAAAACGCCCATCAACGACCATGCGAATTGCGAAGATGAATCTCAGCAAATGAATCCCATCCTTTGAAATCCTGGTTGCTTAATTGATGTCCTATACTTGAATGACGAGGAAACATGAGCAACTGATTTGGGGTGTTGAGTTCTGGTTGGTTAAAAAACCAGACTTCCCAAATTTGGGAGATTTCATGATCCAATACACTTAAGGGTAGGATTCACCTCATTCCGTACTATAATTACAACCCAAAATAATAAGCACTGGTATTTTTTTGACATCTCTGACAAAATGTCTATCTTGCTATGCCAATGCACTCATTGGACCTTCAAAAGGATCTGATTAAACGCTCGTCACTTCCCCGACCTTTTCATCAACATAGCCCTTACGGTTGAGTGAGCCCCAGGTTTATGGGTTGATGGCAAACAGGCCTCCCTTTCCAGGGTAAAATCACACATGGATACAATTGGATACACATGGTATTTCCTCTGCGTGACTTTGATCTATCAAAACTTACCCACAAATTCCTGAAATGTTGGGGCCAGAGTATTATTTCCTTACTTGAAGTACCTTGGAAAAAAATCCGTCACTAGCGCCACTCTTCTTCATCCATTGCCATATTGGATGATTACACCCCCCGGGACCTTTGCAAACCTGTGCGTACATCTGGGGCAAATCATTATGACTATAATTCCTAAACTTGAATCAAGGGGATTTTGGGGGGATTCCCTTGCTAAACCACCATTTTTCCGGTGACCTCGGCTGAGGTCGTTATAGTTTGCCCAGAATACATGCGTTTTTTCTGTTTTCGCCTCCTGCCGTTCCGACACTCCGGAATGTGTATGAGGCCGCTCCAGTTGCAACCTTCCAGAGAGAGGCAAGAGACGTCATGTTTTCACCAGGGTGGTAAGGGGTAGTGGGTAGTAGGTGACTATTAAATCTATTAACATCTCCGAAAAATCAACGTAGAAGCCTGAAAGTGGAGATGCTGGAGATGTTGGAATTTTGGAAAGATGAAAGTTTTCCTTTTCAACATGCAGCTTTTTTGTTCAGGCTTCAGGCTCCCAAAATGGCCTGACTTTTCCAAAAAATGGGTCTCCTCTTGCGATTTGGAGGACGCCTTTGGGACAAGATAAGAGCTTTCTCATTTTAGCTACAGCTATTTGGTGGTTGGTGCCAACACAAACCTTGGTCACTTAATGTATTCAGCTAAATTTGGGTATGCCAGGTCCATTGAGTGTCATGGTAAAGGTGAAAACGCCACTATTTGCATTGTTTTTGTGTCATATGCAAACAAAAACTCCCCTGCCAAGAATGAGGGTTTCACACGGCCGCAAGGCCATACTTACGGTGGATGGTTCAGAAATCCAGCTAACTAGTTCCGGTATCTTCCCAGCTAGTTGGTGGTTGAACCAACCCATTTGAAAAATATGATGGTCAAAATGGGTTCATCTTCCCCAAATAGAGGTAAACATAAAAAATATTTCAGTTGCCACCACCTAGCCAGGTGATTTTTTGTCTCGCCGTGCTTCAAGGGCATCTCCCCCCGCGATTGGGTCCCGCACGCCGGGGCTGAAGACCTATGAAGGAGGGGCCGATGGAAAGTCGTGATTGTGACCTGTATGATATAGTTTGCCTACATTTCGTTTTTTGTTCTAATGGTTAGGCATAGGTCAATACACCAGTCCCATAGATCCGATCCTATGGGTAAGTGTGAACGCACTTTGCGGGCAAATCTTCGTGTTCGATTTTGGGCCTTGAAATACCTTTTGGGAAGCACTTCAATCCAAAAGGAATTGTTTGATTACACATGATTGCACTCAAAAAAAAAAAACACGCATGAAGACCTTGAGAAACAAATCATTTATTGTATTGTATACACCAAACTGAAAATGCAACTGCCAAACCCTGATAAAGCGTTCATTGAACCAGTGTTCGTCCTTGTTGGAAGCATTTCAATGGTCTGCATCTCCCAAGCCATGCTCAATTTCAACCACCGGTTTTTTCAAACACAAGCCTTTGGAACCATGTTTGGGTTTTCCAATTCTTGAGCCATTGAAGGTACGAAAATTTTACGGGGTCCTTTCCAACGGCGATTTTTGTCTGTATCATATATACTGTAAATAGTCTATAAACAAAAGCTACACTCTAGTAAACTAACATAAGCGATGGACAATGGACGCTTTGAATATGTATTTCTCATTGAACACTGTGATTTTCCATTGCTATGTAAGTCTACTAGAGGGTAAATATAACCCAAACAAGTTGGAGAACTTTACTTACTACCCCGATATTAATCCCTGTTCTCTGGCTTCGGTGGCATAAAGCAATGACTCCTTAGGTGCAACGGCAAAAAATCACCCTTTTCAACGCCGAAACCTTGACCTCTACAGGGATGTCCCCTTAAAAATCATGTGGAAATGGTTCATATCAGACTCTTGAATCATTTTAGTATGGGAACATGTAGAAAACCACCATCTGGGCAAATTAAAAAGAAATCCTAAACCTGAATTAGAAGATTTTTTGGGGGATTCCCTTGCAAAACCACCATTTAGGGTGACCTCAAATGAGGCCGTTGTAATTTCCCCAGCAACCGTTTTTTTCAGGGTCCCAGGCTTTGCCATTCATGGACCTGAGAATCTTCGAGGGAAACTCCCAAAATTTCGCTGATTGAAAGATTGCATCCGATGTGTTTTTTTTACAAAAAAGCAGTTTAAAAAGCACTTAACCAATCTTTCAATCTACTAGGAAATGGGATTCCCTTTTTAACTTTGAACCAAGGGGAGTGTATGTCAATGGATTACACCCCCTCGACTCTAGACTCGCTGCCTGTTTGGAGTGTCCACTTCAGCTTCGGGTGTGGAGGTGCTTGATGACAAGGGTTCTGGCGGCACGGGCCGTGGGCGTAAAGGGCGCCTGCCCTGGGGTTGTGCACCATGTAACAAGTTATCAGTTAAGTTATACTCCAGGGATACTAACCGTTTACCAACTTTCTGTGACCTCTTCAGTGTGTTTTAAGATAAAAGTTAAAAGTTATAAGTTATATATAAGGTTGTAAGTTATTCCCCAGTGATCCCTCTCAAACCATCACTCCTAGCAAACTTAACAAGACATCCTAGCCTAGTCTGTCCATTTTTGATGGTTTGGATCTCAAATCAACCACACCTACAGCTCTGGGCCGTGGTCGTCGTCCATGGCCATTGGGCAGGGGTGGTGGCGGTCGTGGAGGACCACAACCACCATCGCCCATTTTTCTGCGACCCCCTGAAAATTCAATAAGTTGATGTAGCTAAGGATTTTATTGCATCCATCCATTTATACTTGTGTCTTTTTATATAGATGCCCAATTATAGGTATAGGGGTGAATCACTCTAAGGGCCTGGGCTCTTGAAATAAAACGCACTGTCGTTCAGAAATCTGCGAACCACCTCGGGGAATGTTCGGGATGTGTGGTTTTGTCAGTGGAAGAAACCACTACCACTTCTTAAGTGGTTAGCAAGAGTTCTGACCATCAACATGGTGCAGCTAAGAATGAATGCAACCAATTTCATGGAACATTCTAATGATCTGTGGCTGTATGCTTGTCAAGCCTCATGGTACTACCCATATCTTTTCACTTCTTGAAGCCACCTTTTGAGTGAACATGATCTTTAGACACATTTACGACTTCATAATCCAAAACCTAAGACGTCTTGGGCCAGTTTTGGATGCCAACGCTAACCTTCTATTTCATCTTTTGGTCGTTTAGGTCCCATCCTTAATTCTCTCTTTTCAACTTGGATAGGATCCATGCTATTGGGTCCTTCAGAAACACTGTAACAGTGGGATAATGGAGCTGAACAAACGCCCCTTCTTAAGACTTGTGATTGTTTCTTTTCCATACTTTTACAAGTCTTTGTGCAGCTCCCAAGGTTTGTTTTTAGCAACTACATGATTCACAATTCAACAAATAAACAATTCATGGACCGGTGCAAATTTCCCAGTCAATCATGGATCCTCTGAGATTTCTCTAACTTTTAATGCATAAAACACGACGTCCTGTTTGTTTGTTGCTAAATTTTTCCCAACCCCGGCGAGTTGTAACTGGTTTGGACCGAAAAAGATCGTCACGGATTGGGACCGAATCATTTGGGAAATTTCGACTCCATCATTTGACCTACGTCAAACTAGGTAAAGGGTCTTGGGCTCACCGACACCAGGTCCTTTCCTGATAACCGATAACAGTGAGTGATTTCTAATGAAAGTTGAAGAAACGAAAGCCACTCGTTTTTGGGGGGTTCTGAGAAAAATACATGCCGTGAGTCAACGTTTACTACTTTCAACAGCTGCATCTGGGTGAACTTCCCTTCGAGTACGGAGAAGTCACCTGAGTCGCCACCGGCCTACAATTCGGATCCTTGAACCCTTACCCAGAGGATCCATGTATGGTATATTGAGCTACATTTGGCTGATTTATATGGTAAATGTATACATTAATAATATACCAGACATGGATCCTATGGGTTATAAACCTTAGACATTGAAATATGAAAAAACGTAAAGAGGTGTGAATTTAGGCCCTATCATTTCTTTCCAAGCATCAGCCTTACATGAGTTTGGCATCACTGAATGTCTTTCGGGATTTAGTACAGTCTATAATGGACCCCCCCAAGTTACTTCCTAGGAATTAGGTACAATTTTCCATAGCTCATTAATGATACCGTATCCAGTGTATTCCCAGAAGCTACTTGGATTTATACCCCAAACGGGGACTTTGTATGGGACTTTCGGGGACCTCACCCCTCGCAGCGGTTCCGGTTGGTCATTTTTTTTTGTGGCGATGCTCCCAGCAGCTTGCGGCCCACCTTAGGGATGTCGACAGTTGGCTCCCAAGTGGTAAATGGGGCAACCACAACAAAATCTGGGGACATGAATTGTAATTTTGAAAAATCTTATACGTACAGTACTGCTGAAACATGATTTCAGAAGCTTGGGATGAGTGCTTGGTAGATATATAGCTGCATGTAGTAAAACATGTAGGGCACTATCATGACTCATGAATCCTTATTATACCCGCAATGTGCATCAAACAGTTTGAAAAGACATGGTTGGTTTGTCCAGGCGGATCACTTGATCGGAAGCCTGGGCAATTTACGAAAAGCTCATCTAACCTCACCCTACTTAGTGGTTTAGAAGGGCAAACCTCCCAGAAAGGGTTTATTTGAGGAACTTACAAGTTCGTGAAGCATTATATTGTAATTGTTCCAAGATTTGTGAGCCACTCGTCCAAAGTAATTGACTACCCCCCAACCTCTTTCAACACTTTCAACAATTTCAATCGCCCAATAGCGGGAGGTTGCAAACGTTACAAGTAAACCCACACCTCTATACTATATACCTAGTTCCCCCCAAATCTTGGTTGGGTCCATAGGTCTTGCGGGACCCACCATCTTCTTCATGCTGCAAGGCCACTGGCACCTGCTTTCTCCGCATCCGCACGAAGCAACTCCACCACCTTCAAGCATCATGGGGGGATTCGTGTACATGGTATACTCCCTGGTTGGTTACAATTACAATGATCAGTGGCACAAAAAAAGGTGTTGCAATCTATCCTAAGGTCCTAAGATATCACCTCTATGACAATTTGTATTATAAATCTGGCCAAATTATAATACTTCGACAAGCTAGATCTTTTTGTGATATAAAGGATTTCCGTTACTAAACTACCATCTGGGTTTTTTGGTCGTGTGAGGTCGTTATAAATTTGGAAATCTGAAATTTGACAGTCTTGGTGTCCCGGAGGGTTGGACATGCCCAGCCAAGGGGATCACGAATCACCACTCATTGGGATGATCATTGCCCCGGCATCATCCAGGTAGACTCAACCATCCGAAACAAAACTGATAGGGAAAACACCCCATATATGGGTGGCTGAAAGGCTGAAATAACCCAAATATCCAATCATCACCATTCGATCCTAAATCTTGTACCCAAACATCCTATAATACCAAGGATCAAAGGCATTTAAAACACAGATGATTGAACCTTCCTGAAATTCGAATCAAACATCATAACATTACCATGGAACAAGTCGAGTCGAATCACGGCTGCTAGGATTCCCCTTGAATTTAACATAAAATGACATGCTTGGTTTCCAAGTTGAAAGCAATGAATTTGAGGTCCCCCAAACTTAAGACATACCCTCCACGAAACTAACATATCCCACCTTGGGAAAAGGAAACACATCTTCAAATGTGCCTTTCAACGGGAATATGTTAGTTCCCAGGAGGATACTAAAAATGAGATCACAAAAAAACAATCTGAAAGAAATTGTGCATATTTTCACCTGAGCTGAAAAACAGAATTTGCCTACTTACTTGACTTCGACATCATGCCCAAACATGAAAGGTATGGCATGTTTATCTGCATTCACCTCCTATAGACAACATATACGCGACAATACATGAAGTCACCCCAGTCGTAGGACACAACCAACCCGTTAGATCCCTTTCCAGTGAATGTAGAATTTGCGAAAAAACATTGGCAACGAATTGCCCTGATGTTTTGGATTTTACAAGTACTGGTTGGTGGTTGAACCAACCCATCTGAAAAAAATATGATTGTCAAAATTGGGTTCATCTTCCCCAAATAATCAAGGGTGAAAAATAAAACATATTTGAAACCTGCCACCACCTAGAGTAGATTGAATCCATTCAAAAAGTGGGGTTGAAACATGGGGTGGCTTCGGGTTAAAACACAGCTGTAAATTCACACAAACAAAACAACGATCGCACCGGCTGATAGCCACTTGATATACTCAAATTGAGGAGTGTTTGGTGAAACAATTGGCTTAGATGAAGTTGAGAAGTGCAAATGCCGGAACCAAAACAACTATTGATTCCACTTTAGATTTACTTCACAGACATGTACCCTAGAGATCCAAACGCCGAAACTGAGAAGGTATGACTGGACCCCTAAGAAAACATACCTAAAAGCCTAAAACACAGAACCCCAATGAAGTGTTTGGGTGTCCAGGGTTATTGATGCTGCTTTTTGGGGTATAGTTGCCCACGACAAGATTGTTGATAGAGGACTTTGATTTCGGCGTCGCAACTTTTTTTATTTTGCAACAATGTGTAAAAACATCCGTCAAATTTGTGTGAAATGTCCAAGTGCCCTCCAAGCAAGTAAAAATGAAAGGTCACAAGAATTGAATGACCTGGCAAATACCATATACTTCATTCAATTCAGTTGATGAAAAAATCCATCACTAGCCGTATATAAATAATTCATATCAACTACCAACCTCAACCTCTTCCCTCCCCATTGGATTTCTTGAACGACTCAACAGAAACTTTGTCCAACTTGGCCTCTTGGAGGCTTGCAAAGGAATCATCGAAATCTTCGATTTCAAGGTCCGGCTCCTTTGAAGCGAAGCTATTTTTCGGGGGGGATGGTTTTCTGACGACACGAAGAAAACATATACGTTTCTTATGTTTGGGATGTTTGGGATTCACATTCTCATGATGAACTATTTGTAACCATGTTATAATAGATGGCACATGTCTTACTTATAGCCAATGGACCCTGAAATAAAAGTTCGAACTTTATTTTATCTATACTAAATATTATGGAATCCCGAAAAAAGTTTGAAGTTTAGCCATTGGCCAAGTAAGATGTGATCCCCTGATCCTGTTGCTGGTGTTGGTGATTCTTGCCAAATACAATGTATGGCATATTTGCCTGCATATAAATTCCTACAGCACCCAACCAACTCCATTGAGTGGGACCGGACTTTCAATACATTGGGTCTATTTATCGATAAATTTTGGGTAGTTGAAGGGGTAGTAGGAGGGTAAAATGTTGAATAAATACATCATACATCCAGAGTCTGGGATATATGTTTTTTTTGGGGGGAGAATCTCCTACTCAAACACCATTTTATTTCTGCGAGAAATTCGTTCTGCTGAAATACTTTGTAAGCCTAACCTCCAAGCCAGAGTCAACCATGTTTTTTTCTTCCCAAATCCTACTTTGCTAAATCTTGGCTTTCACAACAACATCTGAAAAATATTAGTCAAAATGGGAATCGTCCCCAAACAGGGATGAAAATAGACAATGTTTGAAACCACCTAGTATATGTTTATACACCAAAAACAAATATTTTCAGTATTAAAAAAATCATGAGACAAATCATCTGCAACTTTGATGTCTGGTGGACCAAAATGGTCCGGAGAGTCCTGCTTCTTGCTGGTGTTCCGCGAGATGCTGGACACCTTCAGGTCCAATCGAGGTGGTGGTCTTTTTGTGGCATCAAAAAATGGATAGCAGCAGGGGCAAAGTGGGCCCCAAGTACGACATCCCCTACCGTTTGGCACTCTCGAAGAGGATTTTCCTTTTCCTAAGGCGAGATATGTTAGTTACCTACTTGGAGGATCATCCCAGGACTTGTAAGTAGATAGGATCACCCCGATTTACAAGCCATGAAGTTCGGCCATTTGGAAGGGGTTGCAAAACAACCCGGTCCTCTGGGGACGAAACCTACCACTTACTAAATGGGATAATCCTCTAAGTACCAGTTATAAGTGGGGCTATAACTCCATGTATAGCGCTTCCCAGTTAACCATTTCTACGGCCGCTTATACAGGTTGTAACTCCATTTTATTGTAACTAGTAGGGCCCATGTTGTGCAAAGGAATGATTGTCTGTTCACTATTGCGAGGTATCACGCTTAACGGCAGAGCATTTTTGTGGAGTCCCTAGGAACCCTGCTCTCATCTGCTCTCAATTCCTTATTGCAATTCGCCCAAGCCCTGAAAAGGGGGGGCCGCCGAATTTGCTTGCATCTCTGATCGATAAGAAAATTCTGACCCTTGTCTGTCGCAACATCTGACATTTGCAGTCACCCAAAATAGCACCAAAGAAAGCAGTCAACAGCGAAACTCAGAATCAACCTCCCAATGGGAATGCGGACAGAGCAGGAAACTCCCAAAAACTGCGCGTAGCTTCTTCACATGGTAGCGCTGGGCATTCTTCTCAAAGCATGCAAGGCAGCTAGAGTTCCAACGGCATCTGGAGCAACACCAGTGACTTCCTCAATGGCCAATCTGGACTCCACTAGTGAGTCACTAGTGGCGGCTTGTTGCAGTTCGTTTTTCCACACAATTCTTCATAGAATTTTGGGGTGGAAAAACCTCCAAAGATTCTGAGCTGGCATCTGCTGGATGAAACATCTGGGGGTGCAAATGCGGGGGGAGAATTAACGTAAGGAAACTACCCATGAACCACCAAGTAAGTAATCTAAGTACCTCTAAGCAAGTTTTTTTGATTTCAATACTAAGAAGTTTGTCGAAAGGACCTTTCGAAAAGAGCAGGAAAGGAATCTTTTTGTAGAAATAAATCATCCGTCCCACATATCCAAAAACAAGATATCCCATAGGATCCATGTAGGGTATATTTAGCTACATTTACCCAGAAAAATCCACTATTCATGTAGGTACATATACCGTTCGTCCCATGGATCCTATGGGTATAGCTTCTGGCTTGGTTTCGTACTACGGATATATCCAGAGTTTCCGTAAGCATCACCCGCTTTAGCTATCTCATAGGATTCGTGGGACGAAGGGTATATTTACTGTACCTACATCTGGTTGATTTTTGATGGTAAATGTAGAAAAACATACCATACATGGATTGTTTGGGTATTGGATTCTTTGTGTAAGGGCCCATTGTATGACCCACCCAAAATCAATAGCTGTTTCTGGTTCCCTTAGTAGGTCCTTAATAGGTGGTAGGTGATACATAATCACCCAATTGGCAATATCTACCACTTATATATATGCTACCTACCACCTGTTATGGGAACCAGAAACAACCATTAACCAAAATTGCACTAAGAGGAAATCGCTCAAACGTATCCTACATTTCCATGGTAATTTTATCACTACAATATCGGTAAGTCAATCACCCCTGTATTGTAGCCAATGCTGAACCCCCAACAAACAGCTCAAGATTCTTGGCTTACTAGATGATAATGTATGTTTTTCACCAACCAGCAATACAAGAGGGTGTTGGTTGAGCTGCCCCTTTCGAACGATACGGGTCAACCTGGAAAAACTTCGCCAATTTCTGAGGCTATTACTGTAATATTTCAAGCAAAAAAGAACCCCCCAGCTATTGACAGTCATTCAGGGCTTGCTGCATGTCCGTGAGAGTGTTTTAAACAACATCCCGGAGGGCTAAAATGATAGCTTTGATATTCATTTCTACCTTTCTTTTTGGGGCTGTGTCCCGCGGATCAACAAACAGCAAGTCAACTACCATCAACTACAAGAGAACTGGGCGGTCATTACTTGGACTGGAAGAAGTGTGACTCAAATCAGCCATTTCATTCGATGAAGTGTCAAATAACGTCCTGAGCATCCCACCTCATTACATTATTACCGGTCGGTTGCAAACGGCTGAAAAAAGAGGTGATCAAATATCCATCTGAATCAAGGGTATATGTCCAGGAAACTAAGAGATCATGGCAAAAAAGGAACATCATTTTCAAATTTGTGGCAAAAAGCAGGGCATATCTGGTTTTTCATGGTTTTTCCCTTAGAAAAAAAGATGATCGTCAACTTGGATCATGAAACCCCAGGGTTCGGGGTGAAAACAAAAAAACATTTGAGTTGCCACCAACTAGACATGTTGCTTCCTTGGAGGGGCGGGCCCCTACTATGGGTGCCCCTATGTTTTTCCCCTCATGCACCACCTGCTCCACTTCCGCATCACGACGCATGAGGTTCACCACCTGACCCGCCAGTGAAAACCCTAATATCAACATGGGAATCTAGACGGCCCAGCCCCATCCATCCCATCCCACCCCCACCATCAACTACTTGGAGGATCGTACTGGGACAAATAGTTAGGAGAAAACCCCCATGAAAACAAGCCAGTTTTAAACCATTTGGAAGGGGTCCCACAACCCCAGGAATTGGGGACTTGCGATCACCATGGTTATCTGGGATGATCCTCCAAGCAAGGCCTCATTTAAGGGGATTGGGAGAATGACCCGTTAATAAGGCATTAATTCCTATAGGGGAGTGGCACTGGAGAATGTGCACTCAGATTCCCATGATATCAATTCAGGTTCCATTCAAGAACTTGGGCGAAACTTTGATAAAAACATGTTTTGTCAAGCATCTTTGAAACAACCATCTAGATATAAGTACGTATAGATATGTATCTGTATATGTATATGCCAGGTACATAGTGTTCAATCAATTTCCAACCCACTACTTCAAGTAACTTGTCCCCCAACACTCTGATTCAAGGTCCTTTTTCCAAAAAAAAACATCCAATTTGGATCTTGAAAGCCACAACCCGCAAACGCACAAGGACATCCTCACTTATATCACCATCACCTCTTGCAGACTTTCCATCGAATCCAGAAAGTCCTCCTCCTCACCGGGTTTCAAGTGACGAAACAGGCCATTGCTGATCGTTTCACTGGACATTGGTGATAAACTGATAAAGCTGTACCACCCAAACACACACAAAAAAATAGCGGGGCCTTTTTTCCGGATGTTAGAACTAACTATACCCACCTTCACTACATAGGGTGGGAAAATCAGTAATGTGTGGATGAACATCTTATTATGGTGAGGGGAAGGGTATATTCATTAATGATCCTCGAACGCATGAGAGAAAAAGGGTGTTGACGACTCGTTTTAGGCTGTGAATCCACAAGAAGAACTTTACATGAACTATACCAGGCAAAACTTTTTAGTCCCCTGCTAAAGGTTTAACTTTTACTTTTTAGTCGGCTACACTTAAAAAAACCCACCAAATTTGAAGGGGCTCCTGCGATTTGTCAAGTATTTTTTGCTAAGAACATACCCTTCATCCAACCCTTAGGATGATTCAACTTCAGTCACTGCGATTTTTTTCAAAACCGCCAAGTTTCATCAGGGGCCCAAAAACGGAGGGGTGAAAGCAACCTGTATGATGTTCCGGGTCCTGGTCCTGAAAAATAGGGGTCAGGATTCTTAGGGTGGTTGAAATAGAAAACCCTTAGAGACATCCACAAACACCTCCGGGAGAGGTTTGGTCAACTCCTTGGGTATAATACCACCCTAAAAATGACGGTTCCATCGTTTCAATATGGGTACCCGTAGGATCCGTGGGACTGGTATGTTAACCTACATTTGGTTGATTTTTATGGTTTTCATGTAGGTATATATACCATACATGGACCATATAAACCCATACTATTGGGTGGATTGATCATCCCCTATATGGAAATAATGGGGGGTTTAGACCCGATCACACTAACATAGTCTGCAGCCCCACCTTCTGAACATGTTTTTTCTCTCACAATGTCGTTTGTCATATCATCATACATCATCACTTTTTTTTACAAAGACCAACACATGGTAAATTCCATGACGTTCCATGAAATACATTGATATTCCAATGATCCCCTTTCGAAACAGCAGATCCATCCACGCAGAATTTCCATTCCACGCAGAATCGCCAATCAGTTCCGATTCCTGTGTTTTCTTCCTCTTGTCTTCCTCCACTCCGTTGCTCAAGATCGCCACAGCCTTTCCAAGACAGGCCAACTATTTAGTACTAGCCATCCATTTTGGGGCCACTTGTTTTGAGCCAATGCCATTTGGTTTATCAGTGGGTAGGATTGAATCCCCACCATCAAACGACCAAACTGAACTAAACACTACTCAAGTGCCCAACTTCTCTGGAGAGAAAAACATTTAAATATAATGGAAATGACTGGCAACAACAAGTTCTTTGTACGCTTTGAGTTTACCCCTGACCCAGAAAAAGAAGATCCATGCGGGGCATCCAACCACTCCAATTAGAACAACCGATTATATATGGTTGCATTGCGGGATACAGAACGGCCAGTAGGAAATAAATCAGTATCCGGAGTTTTTCACGCTCTTACTTAAATTAGTTGGGGGGTTCAAAACGCCCAGTCTTACGAACCAGTGGCAAAATTCCAACAGGAGATCCCAGTATCCACTAGAAATCTTAAGTAATTTTTCCCACAGAAATCCGCAATCTTCAAATTCTACATTGCCGAGCCGATTTTCAAATGTGACACAAGTTTCATTGGAACAAATAGGATATACCCATAGGACCCATGTATGGTATACTTACCCACATTTACCATACACAAAAATCGGCCAAATGTTGGTAAATAAACCATACAGGGATAGTATTGGATATGAATGGATATGATCTATTAGTTGGTGAGTGATCGCCGCCGTGAAAAAAAACGCTCGTCCAATCAATTGGAAATCTT
Organism: Breviolum minutum Mf 1.05b.01; assembly: GCA_000507305.1. Classification (NCBI taxonomy): domain Eukaryota; class Dinophyceae; order Suessiales; family Symbiodiniaceae; genus Breviolum; species Breviolum minutum. Next base: position 67,546 of record DF241819.1, read on the forward strand.
CCAGAATATGTGCGGTTCAAAGTAAAAAAACAGGTTGTTCAACCACCAGCTAACTATTCTTGAGTGAACTACCGAATTACCATATGTCACCCACCTTTAAAACGTGCAAAACTTGCTGAACAAAAAAAAACTAGATTCAACTCTATACCGTAGCATTTATGTTTCAGATCTTCAGGCTGAGGTCATGAAAATCGTTGAACAAAATGATTTTGATGGACAATTCCCCAACTCCGGTGTTCACCCCTTGGGATGTTTTCCACCCAAATGGACTCCATGTATGGAACATGTTCCATGTAGCTACACATTTACCCACATATTTATATGGCATTCATGTTGCGATTTATATCCCAGGTCCCAAGGAGGCTCCATATGCGCTCGCGAGAAACGTCATGAAAAATGGTGGCATCTGATCCGTCTACACCTGATATGTTGAATGATTCAACGAACATGGACCGGCTGGAGGTTTCCCAACGCGTTTCCAAAAAACTATCCATGGGACTGGTAGATATATACCTACATGAAAACCCATAAAAATCAGCCATTCATGTAGGTAAAAGGTAAATACATGGATCTTAGATGGGTTTTCAAAATCATAGCCCAAAAAAATAAGGCTTCCAAAAGTACGTGGAAAATGAGTATTAACTGTATCTACAAGAAATGTGGACCTGGACTAAAACTAGAGAATGACAGAGGTTTTGTAGTTAACCTTCGGTTCTTCAGAGATCAAACCTCTGAAACATGCCCAACATCCCAAACTCAGCTCCTTTCCAACACAGCCACCTCTCTCAGCTGCGCGATAGGCTCCGAAAAGGCCTCAAGCCAAAAATGCAGGGGATGCGGTGCCCCACTGTACTTGGAGGAGTGAGGGGATTGTCCCAACGGCAACCAAAACCCATCAACAAAACAAAATTTTTTGTAAACATGGGTCATTTTCTTTCGGGGGGGAATAGTGGTGACCTCAAAAAATGATACATTCATTGCAAGGGTGTCACGTAAAAATTCTTTATTTTTTTCATCATAAATAACCTACAGCTACCAAGAAGCTCCAGAGTTTAGATCCTTTTAGTGAAAAGAATGGTAGAATGGGATGCCGTTTTTTTTTTCGGATGAGGAGATTTTCTTTGCAAGCGCAAAGGTCGAGCATAAACTTCATACATATTCACTGAACCATAAAAGGAGGAAGGCAAACATGAAAGACATGATAAAGACTTTGGGATTTTTTGAGCCGTTTGAACGGCGATAAATATCTGGTTAGTTTCAAGGCGTTTGAAAAATCAGTCGAATTGGATCATTTTCCCCAACTAGGGATGAAAATAAAAAGTACTTGAACCACCACCTAGTTATTGAATGCCCAAAAAAGATCTTCCTTGACCAGGGCATGTTGGAAAATTAGAGACTCCAACACTCATTGGTTTCAGGCTGCCTTTCACTATTTCCATGCAATTGATTCTTGGGCCCCGGAAAGGGCCCCAAAAAAAGGATGCACTGGCCCTATCCACCCGCACTGGTACTACAACTAACAGCTGGAACAGCCACTAAGATATCCCACAAATCTCGAACATGGTTACTAACCAGGTCACTACAATGTACCTCCCCGTTAAAAGTGAAATCAGCGGGTGTTCCTCACTATTCCCGGGTGTTCCAAAAACCTTCGGTCGACGGTTTTCATTTGTTAACTGTTGAAACACTACATTCGAGCCATCTCGTGAAGCCTGCCCAAAGTGGCCAATGTCAGGTATGTCAAAACTCTCGTTGAATGTGCTTGTTGTGTTTGAATGTTGTTGAATGTTGTTGTTGTTGTTGTTGTTGTCGTTGTTGTTGTTGTTGTTGTTGTTGTCGTTGTCGTTGTTGTTGTTGTTGTTGTCGTTGTCGTTGTTGTTGAATGTTGTTGTTGTTGAATGTTGTTGTTGTTGTTGTCGTTGTGGTTGTCGTTGTTGTCGTTGTTGTTGTTGTTGTCGTT